>CAMRHE010000581.1:0-67500 GCA_947044405.1 Leptodactylus fallax
TCACATTGGCAGGCCCATCGTGATTTGTCCCTTCAGAATGACACAGGCGCAACATATTTCGGTGAAGTACTCGAACACAATCAGTTCCTTCTTTCTGGACCTGGTACACTGGCCCATTCGCATACTTGCGGCCAAAAACACGATACGGCAAAGCCTCCCATCTGCTTTCCAATTTCCCTTGGGGTTTCTTGACACGAACTAGCACCAGGTCGCCTGGTTGCAATGGTGCTTCTTGCACTGGGGTCTTATCAGGATGGGGATGTTCTTGCAGGCGCTGCCGCACCAATCGATGGATCGTCTCAAGTCTCTGCCGATGCGCCCGCACCCAAGAGGTTGGATCCCTCGGAGGGAACCCATCCACATCATTCAACTGTAATTCTCCTATACTTCGCCCAGACCGCCCAAAGAGAAGTGTATAAGGAGAGTACCCCGTTGTAGAATGGACCTGATTGTTATAGGCCCACACCATTTCAGACAAGAACTGAGGCCACTGTAACTTCTTGTCTTCCTCCAGAGTCCGCAGCATCTGTAGCAGAGTTCTGTTGAATCTTTCACAGGCCCCATTTCCCTGAGGGTGGTATGGAGTCGTGTGCGACTTCTTTATCCCGTAGATACGTTGAACTTCTTTCATTACGTGTCCCTCAAAGCAGGCGCCCTGGTCGGAGTGGATGCGTTGGGGGCACCCATATACTCGAATGAAATCTTGGCACAGAGCACGAGCTGCTGACTCAGCTGTCTGGTCCTTGGTGGCGGTTACCACCGCAAATTTGGTGAAGTGATCCACCATTACGAGGCAATACTGGTGTCCGCTATTGGATGGGCCCACCATTAGATAGTCTATCATGACGATTTCTAAAGGTTCCTGGGTCACGATGGTTTGCAGGGGAGCTCTCTGTTCTATTGCCTTATGGATCTCACAAGTTCGACAGCTGCGGCATACTTCTTCGACCATTTGACGAAGACCAGGGCAGTAAATCAGTCGCTGTAACCAACGAAAGGTCTTCTCATGACCAAAATGTCCATTCTTATTATGAGCCTCAACTGCCAAGGAGCGAGCCAGTTCACTAGGCACCAAAATTTGGTATCAAATGTCGATCTCAAAAGGTAAATAGACCTTTCGGCATACCCCCCCATTTTCTCTCCCCCACCCCCCCCCCCTGACTCAAAACTGATAATATCTCACGTGTCAGTCATTCTCTTTCCTCTCTACAGGGCTTCTGGCCTTTCTCAACACACTTGATCATCTGCGCCAGCCCCTCATGGGTCTGTTGTATCTGTGCCCATTCCTGCCGTGAGGGACCAAAGAAAGGAGCCATTTCAGTCCCCTCCATCTCAAACTGATTAGTGGCGGTCAAGGCCTGTGAAAATCTGCTGAAATCGGGCACCTCCACATGCTCCAACTCATGATCCACGTCTTCTGTGGGGGTCTGGGCAGTTACCCTAGAAAGTCCGTCAGCATTCTGGTTCTCTGTCTTGGACCGATACTTAATGCGGTAATTGAATGTAGACATTCGGGCTATCCACCTCTGCTCTAACGCCCCGAGCTTGGCATTTTCCAGGTGAGCTAGTGGGTTGTTGTCAGTCAGTACTAAAACTTCAGCACCGGTCAAATATTCAGAGAATTTCTCGGTCATGGCCCATACCAGTGCCAACAGCTCCAATTTAAATGAACTATAATTCTCGGGGTTTCTTTCAGAATCTCTCAAAGACCGGCTGCCGTACGCTATGACCCTCTCCTGGCCATCCTGAAGCTGGGAAAGCACTGCTCCAAGACCATACAGGCTTGCATCTGTATATAGCTGGAACGGCAAGTGGTAATCAGCATATGCCAAGATTGGGGCTGTTGTCAGTGCATCCTTCAATGCCTGGAAGGCTTGTTCCTGTTCAGGTCCCCACTTCACGGACCGGTTCTTTGGACCACCGGATGTGCCTCGTAGGAGAGCATTAAGTGGTGCTGCTACCTTGGCGAAATCCTTAATAAACCGTCGATAGTAACCGGCTACTCCAAGGAACGCCCTCACTTCTCGCAGGGTAGTCGGTATCGGCCAATCTTGAACAGCCGCTATCTTGTCTCTTGATGGTCTCACCCCTTCTCCTGATACGCGGTGACCCAAGTAATCAATTTCAGATTGGAACAACCGACATTTACTGGGTTTCAATTTGAGCCCATGTTCCCGCAATCTTCGAAATACTTGCCCCAACTGGTGGAGATGGTCTTCAAAGGTCGCAGAATACACTATAATGTCATCCAAGTAGATGAGAGTGAACTCAAAGTTGAAGTCACCGAGACATTTCTCCATCAACCGCTGAAACGTTCCGGGTGCATTTGTCAACCCGAAGGGCATCCGGTTAAATTCGTATAGTCCCATGGGCAAGATGAATGCCGTCTTCTCCTTGTCTTTTGTGGCCATCGGCACCTGCCAATACCCACTAGCCAGATCTAGTGAGGAGAAGTACCGGGCTCTCCCTAGCGCTGAGAGGGACTCCTCAATCCGTGGCAAGGGGTAGGAATCTCGTACGGTGCAAGCGTTTAACTTCCGATAGTCTACGCAAAATCGGATGGACCCATCTTTTTTTCTTACTAACACCACAGGAGCCGCCCAGGGACTCTGGCTTTCTTGGATGATCCCACCCTGTAGCATCTTAGCTAACAGTTCTTTCACTTCCTGATACAACTGTGGAGGAATTTGTCGGTAGCGCTCTCTAATTGGAGGGGTGTCTCCTGTGGGAATCTCATGGTAGATCCCTGTGGTACATCCAAAATCTTCAGCATACCGTGCAAAGGTGGCTTGGTTCTCCCACAACAGCTCATCTACCTTCTGCACCCATTCCAGAGAACATGAACTTACATCCATCTTCATCTGTTCTCGAATTGCACAGCCATTCCATTCAGAGGTGGGTTCCTCATCTTCTCCCATGGACACAGTTACGGTCCACTCATCCCTTTCAGTCGGCTTCAGCTGCATTGGAGTTACTTTCCTTACTTCCTCCGGAGTCACATAGATGTTAGCCAGCAGCCTCCCTGGGGTCAGGTCCACACTCTGGTCCTGAGTGTTTACACATCGAAGTGGTACTCTTCCATTGCGAACTATTGCCAAGGAACGGGCCACTAGCGGATCAACACCTCCTTCGGCTGCCTGCAGTGGTTCTACCAACACAGCTATGCCCTCTAGTTTCCGACAGGTGCCTACGGGCATGGACACTATTGTCTCCCGACTGGGTGGCAGTGTAACTTTTGTATGCAAAGGAACTGAAATTCGAGCCAGAGGACGCTGTGCATCTGAACTTTTCTGTAAGCCACATGTCCGGATCAGCCGCTGGAAAGCTGTTTGAGTAGGCCGATGGGTGGTGGTTTCTTTCCAATAACCGTGACCTTTCTTTTCAAAAAGGATCTGATCTAATTCTTTTAACACATTCATCCCCAAAATGACAGGGACCTTTACTTCATGTGACTCCTGTACCACCACAATGCCTTTCCTACCTAGATCTTGGCCACATACCCGGACATTCATCCAGGCCACTCCCACGACCGGAACTGGTAACTGGTTAGCTGCGACCACTCGTACGAATGTATGGGGATCATATTTCACATGTTGCCGGAAGTACCGTTCATAACAGTCTCTACTCAAGGTCGTTACTTGGGAACCCGTGTCAATCATCCCGGTAACCGGAATACCCTCCATTTCCACCTGTATGACAGGACTTGCAGTGATCAGGTCATCATCAGGGCATTCTCCCCACATAGTCTCCTTGTCAGTCTCCCCTACTACACGCCCTTCAGCAGCAGGGGACTTCAGTTTAACGGCGGTCTCTCATAAGTTTGTCGCTGCTCTGGACATCTAGCAGCAACGTGGCCCATCCGTCCACACTCCCAGCAGCGTATCCCCCGTCGTTCTGGCCATCTGTTTGGGCCCCTTCGGTAAGCCCCTTCGATTTCTCCTGAGCACTGCACTAAATGATTTGGACCCCTTCGGTAGGTCCTATCCTCACCCCTCCAGCGGGGTGGTGGGTGATTCTGACTTGCTGGGTGTGGATGGCTCACCCTTTCATCTCCAGTCTTCTGGAAGTCTGCAATTTTCATAGACTGCTCATCACAACGAGTGTGCAAGTGTTCCATTTGTTCTTGCAGTTTCTGCATTACTGTGAGAATTTCTTTAACCGTCCCTTTTTCTACTGTCTCTGAGCCAGAACTAGCCCCCTGTGACAAAGTAACTCCAACTGCGGTCTGCGGCCTCGGGACCATACTATTGGCACGGGAGATGGCCTCTACCTGTACATCATGGAATTTAGCATCAGTCTCTCGTCGTATAAAATCCTGCATAGTCACAGTTAAACTGCCGTCACGTATCCCCAGGACAAACTGGTCACGGAGAGTCCGATCAGGGTTACAGAAGGCTGGCGAGCCCCCTCTTTCCTTCCTTTGAATATCTCGGAGCAGTTCTTGTAGGGCATTTGCATATTGGGGAAGGCTTTCATTCTCCTGTTGTACCCTCTGGAAGAACCGAGCCTGCAGAGACCCCAGCAATGCAGTTTCTCCATAGATGGTTTCTAGAATCTGGACTACTTGCTCAAATGTCTGCCTTTGTTCAAATGGCCTCAGTATCACCGTGGTCTTAGCATCCCCTTGTAATGTCAATATTGCTAGCTCTACTAGTACTTCTGGTGTGGTCTGGTACATTCGCTGTATCATTCGTATCTGTTCCACCCACATACTCACTGACATATTATTGCCATCAAATTTAGCTAACTGACTCATTATAGCCCCTGCTGGCATTCTTCCTCCAGCACCATTCTCCCGAACGGGTGCGTCACCGTCCATTCTGGTAAGCGGATCCTGCCGACTACGCCAATTTGTGAACCGAGAGCAAGGCAGGTGGTTTGGACTCCGCAACCAGAAATGAACGCACACGCGGTAGTTCAAGAAAAAAATATATATTTACTATAAGTTAATAAAGGCTAGTTAAAGGTAAAATGACAGGGCTAAAGACAAGCAAAATATACAATATAGCATGAACAATTTCAAGGCAAATTCTGCAATGGTTTCTACTTTTACTCTCTCCACTTCTGCAGTATGGACACTGAATGAACAATATACTCAAAACTATCCCTAACTGACCCTGACTTCACATTTGGGTGCACCCCCTTTTCCCCAGTGGTCCAGGTGGACCGCTTACAGTCCGTAGAAGCGCGCGGTGGGGCCCAAAGTCGGTCCTTTCTTTTATAGTGAAACGTCCTCTCCTCACTGTTATCAGGATCTTGGGAGAAATGAAGTCCTCTTTAACAGACAGGGAAACCAACTGAATGCAATGTAATCCAACAGCAGATTCCACTCAGCACACTGACAGTCCTGCCGAATCCATACACTGAGCTGGGATGTAAAGCGGGATTTAGCAGGTGCCGTCCAGTACATCAACAGCACTGCGAGTCTCTATCTGTGGTATCCATATACACAGTCACAATGTCAGTCTCACTGATCAGCCACTGAGCACAGTTCCTTTCACGTGGACTCACTAGTCCTGTTGTCTCTTTACACTCTGTTTGTCTCTGGACCAAGATACAGCTTAGCTGTACAGAAAAATCTCCACACCAGTTCAATACAACACTTGCCAGGATGGCTGCTGCTCTCTGTCTCGTCACTTCCTGCTTCTCTGCTCACACGCTGTCTGCAGAACAGACAGGCTGATATAAAAGGGGGGGGGGGTCTCACTCCAGCATCATGTCACAATTACAATGGCTGCTGTCTTAAAGGAACAGAATCACAGAAATACATTCAACATTAACAGTTTATACAGACAAATGAAGCTTAAGACAACATTGGCTGTCTCTTACACAATATCCAATGTATAGTATGTACAATATCCAGATAAAGATCCCAAATTATTATGTACAATACCCAATGTACAGTATGTACAATATACGGATAACTATTGAAAATTAGTATCCACACAATTGCACATTTTGTCATCTGACACAAAAGAAAAAAAACAAAAAATCATCAGAAGGGTCTTTCAGTTTTTACTTTCACATTGAAATCAATGATAATGAATAGAAATGGAAAGTCTATTGTTTGTATATGTTCGTTTGGCATTTTATATTTGTGTATATTTTACTGGGGAAATTTAAGATAAATTTATTAATAAATCCCTGACTGAATCTGGCCTCTTAATAAATCAGGTATGTTCAGTGTTCCAGAATGAAAATCTACACCAGTGAGTTGTAATAAATATGGCATGATGAGGTGTCCCTGCTCACCCCACTCTTCCCCACTTTGCTCTGTTTTCCCAAAATGTTGTTACAATCTGCTACATCAAATCCTATATAATACATAACGATTTAACTGCAACAAAGAGCTTTAGATAATACATAGTTAAAAATTGCTACATAGAGTTCTATATAATACATAAAAATGCAAACTGTTACACAGAGCCCTATATAATACATAAAGTTACAAACTGTTACATAACGTTCTACATAATAAATAGATACAAACTGTTACGTAGCGTTCTACATAATAAATAGATACAAACTGTTTCATAGCGTTCTACATAATAAATAGATACAAACTGTTACATAGTGTTCTACATAATACATAAAGTTACAAACTGATACAGAGTTTTATATAATACACAAAGCTACAAACTGCTACAGAGAGTTCTATATCAGGGGTCCCCAACCACCTGTCCATGGACCGGGACCGGGCCGTTGGGGGTCTTTTGCCGGTCCGCGGGTCGGCAATCTGGCCACAGTGTTGTGGCTCCTAGCTCTATACCAAACATGATCCCCCCCCTCTACGCTCTCTATAGTACACCAAATAGCACTGTACACCAGGGTGTGATGACGGGACCTGGCAGGGACCTGGTCTACAGCGCTGTACACTAAGGTCCTGCTAGCACGCCCCAGTGTACAGCGCTGTTTGCTGTATAACCCCACCCCCATATGACCAAAGCCCCGCCCCTACACTACATGTCCCACTCCCCGCTCACTGCCCCGCCCCCCCTTGCCGGGCTGTGGCAAAAAAAAGGTTGGGGACCACTGTTCTATATTATACATAAAGATACAAACTGCAAAATAGCACTCTATATAATACATAAAATTACAAATTGTTACATAGAGTTCTACATAAATAAAGTTATAAACTGCTACATAGAGTTCTATATAATACATAAAGTTACAAACTGCTACAGTTGTATATAACATATACAGTTATAATATGGTACATAGAGTTCTATATAATACATAAAGAAGACCAAGGAGATGGTGGTGGACTTCCGCAAAGGCAGAAGCCCTCCTAAACCAGTGGACATCCTGGGGACGGGCATCGAGATTGTGAACACCTATAAGTACCTGGGTTTGCTCCTTAATAATAAGCTGGACTGGGCAGATCATATGGCGGCCCTGTACAGGAAGGGCCACAGCAGGCTCTACCTGCTTAGGAAGCTGAGAGCCTTTGGAATCCGGGGGGCACTTCTTAGAACTTTCTTCAACTCGGTAGTGGCATCAGCCATCTTCTTTGGAGTGGCCTGCTGGGGGAGCAGTATATCAACCAGGGACAGAAATAAACTTGACAAGCTGATTAGAAGGGCCAGCTCTGTCCTGGGGAGCCCACTGGACCCAGTGCAGGTGGTGGGTGACAGAAGGATACTGTCCGTGGTGAGCTCCATGCAGAAGAAGAAGTCCCATCCCATGCATGAGACTGTGATCGCGCTGAGCAGTACTGTCAGTGACCGACTGCTCCACCCTAGGTGTGAGAAGGAGCGCTATCGGAAGTCTTTCCTCCCCACCGCGGTTAGGCTGTACAACCAACACCGACCTAAGCGGAGATCATTACACACAGAGAACTGAAATATCTCTCTGCCTGTTAAATCCCCCCCCCCCCCTCTGCTACGCCCTATCTGTCTGTCTGCTATCAATGTAATGCCTCTCACCTTGGAACATTCCTGTACATGTTGTATTTGTATTTGTATCTGCTTATCTTTGCTGCTGTAACACACTGAATTTCCCCATTGTGGGACTATTAAAGGACTATTATTATTATTATTATTATTAAAGTTACAAATTGTAACATAGCATTCTATACAATACATACAGATACAAACTGTTACATAGAGCTTTATATAATACATAGTTAAAAATTTCTACATTGAGTTCTATATAACACATAAACATACAAACTTATACATAGAGCTCTACATAATACATAAAGTTATAAACTGCTACATTAAGCTCTGTATAATACATAAAGATACAAACTGCTGCATAGAGTTCTATATTATACATTAAGTTATAAACTGCTACATTGAGCTCTGTATAATACATAAAGATCCCCACACCTGGTGATCATGTTAGTAGTGTGTGATGCGACGCTGCCTCTGCATTATCATATAGTGCTCCTTTCTTTCTTATTCCTGCTCTCCTGCTTTGACTGGAATGTCATGTTGGACACCGAAGCCTGAGTGTGTCACATCTCCCTGGCCCAGTGCAATTGGACAGCGCTGGTGGTATAGTCCCTGGAGCTATCATTAATGCTATGCTTCTTTTGTGGATTTCTCACTCTACCACATTAACAACAGTTATAATGCACTTTTCTCACAATGGACTCATAGCTTAAGCAGGCTAGTCTCAGAGCCACCTGAGCTAGAAGGCAGCACAGATGTCTCCATTTTTTGGTACCTGTTGAGCTTAGTAATAACACTGGTGTTAGAAGCCATAGGAGCTTTCTTTAAAGCATAACTAAACTTCGGATAACTTTTGATTTTCTGTCATTAATAGATTTTGCAATATACTTTATTAACAAATGTTGGCTCCTTTCTGTGAAATCCTGCATTTTTTCACTCTTCCCCTTTCTTCTCTATTGAGAGCTGTCCCTGCTTCTCATTTTCTCATTGTATATGAAGTACCAGCTGTGTGAAGAGAAAACGAGGGTGGGGGTCGGGCCATTTCAAGCTGCTATATCATCTGCATTATAAAACATAGAAACTTGCTTTTGATGTCATATGAAACATAGGATTCCAGAGATAATATATGCAGAAATATCACTGATTTAGCACAGAGCCGGGATATAATCTTTTACTGCTAGAATTGTCGCTGCAATCTGTATTGCAGGGATTGGATATACAGTGCCTTGCAAAAGTATTCGGCCCCCTTGAACTTTTCAACCTTTTGCCACATTTCAGGCTTCAAACATAAGGATATAAAATTTTAATTTTTTGGTGAAGAATCAACAACAAGTGGGACACAATCATGAAGTGGAATGAAATTTATTGGATATTTTAAACTTTTGTAAAAAATAAAAAACTGAAAAGTGGGGCATGCCAAATTATTCGGCCCCCCTTAAGTTAATACTTTGTAGCGCCACCTTTTGCTGCAATTACAGTTGCAAGTCGCTTGGGTTATGTCTCTATGTCTCTATCAGTTTTGCATATCGAGAGACTGAAATTCTTGCCCATTCTTCCTTGGAAAACAGCTGGAGCTCAGTGAGGTTGGATGGAAAGCGTTTGTGAACAGCAGTTTTCAGCTCTTTCCACAGATTCTCGATTGGATTCAGGTCTGGACTTTGACTTGGCCATTCTAACACATGGATACGTTTATTTGTGAACCATTCCATTGTAGATTTTGCTTTATGTTTGGGATCATTGTCTTGTTGGAAGATAAATCTCCGTCCCAGTCTCAGGTCTTTTGCAGACTCCAACAGGTTTTCTTCCAGAATGGTCCTGTATTTGGCTCCATCCATCTTCCCATCAATTTTAACCATCTTTCCTGTCCCTGCTGAAGAAAAGCAGGCCCAAACCATGATGCTGCCACCACCATGTTTGACAGTGGGGATGGTGATGAGTGTTCAGGGTGATGAGCTGGGTTGCTTTTACGCCAAACATACCGTTTTGCATTGTGGCCAAAAAGTTCGATTTTGGTTTCATCTGACCAGAGCACCTTCTTACACATGTTTGGTGTGTCTCCCAGGTGGCTTGTGGCAAACTTTAAACGAGACTTTTTATGGATATCTTTGAGAAATGGCTTTCTTCTTGCCACTCTTCCATAAAAGCCAGATTTGTGCAGTGTACGACTGATTGTTGTCCTATGGACAGACTCTCTCACCTCAGCTGTAGATCTCTGCAGTTCATCCAGAGTGATCATGGGCCTCTTGGCTGCATCTCTGATCAGTCTTCTCCTTGTTTGAGATAAAAGTTTAGAGGGACGGCCAGGTCTTGGTAGATTTGCAGTGGTCTGATACTCTTTTCATGTCAATATGATCACTTGCACAGTGCTCCTTGGGATGTTTAAAGTTTGGGAAATCTTTTTGTATCCAAATCCAGCTTTAAACTTCTCCACAACAGTATCACGGACCTGCCTGGTGTGTTCCTTGGTCTGCATGATGCTCTCTGCGCTTTAAACAGAACCCTAAGACTATCACAGAGTAGGTGCATGTATACGGAGACTTGATTACACACAGGTGGATTATATTTATCATCATCAGTCATTTAGGACAACATTGGGTCATTCAGAGATCCTCACTGAACTTCTGGAGTGAGTTTGCTGCACTGAAAGTAAAGGGGCCGAATAATTTGGCACGCCCCACTTTTCAGTTTTTTATTTTTTACAAAAGTTTAAAATAACCAATAAATTTCGTTCCACTTCACAATTGTGTCCCACTTGTTGTTGATTCTTCCCTAAAAAATTTAAATTTGATATCTTTATATTTGAAGCCTGAAATGTGGCAAAAGGTTGAAAAGTTCAAGGGGGCCGAATACTTTCGCAAGGCACTATATTTTGGCTTCTTCTGTTTTGAGGACCAACAGAGACAGATTAAGAGGCCATGGGCCTTGGAAAGCACAGGTCCCCTCAAGCCTAATTTTTAAAATGGCTTGCCACAATATGATTTCATATGTATACATTTGTGTACTGACTACATTACATGCATGTATCACTTATTTATCTATGGTACATATAGTTTATATACCCCTTCACTTGATAAGACAAACCCTATACATACTGTGGGGACAAAAAGTATTTAGTCAGCCTCCAATTGTGCAAGTTCTCCCACTTAAAAAGATGAGGCCAGCCTGTAATTGACATCATAGGTAGACCTCAACTATGAGAGACAAAATGAGAAAACAAATCCAGAAAATCACATTGTCTGATTTTTAAAGAATTTATTTGCAAATTATGGTGAAAAATAAGTATTTGGTCAATAACAAAAGTTCATCTCAATACTTTGTTATATATCCTTTGTTGGCAATGACAGAGGTCAAACGTTTTCTGTAAGTCTTCACAAGGTTGGCACACACTGTTGCTGGTATGTTGGCCCATTCCTCCATGCAGATCTCCTCTAGAGCAGTGATGTTTTGGGGCTGTCGCTGGGCAACACATATCACAAGGCATTATGGGAAAGGAGCTGGGGAGCTCATGCGCCCTCTATTGGATGTAACAAATCCTCAATTTGCTTTTGACTCACCGAGCCTTGAGACAGCAAAAGGGATTTTAGCCAAGCCAATTTCACTTATCTGCATACAGCGCTGTTTCCGGATCGTAGTCCTTCATCAGTACAGAGTAAAGTGAATTGGCTGGCTTAGTGGGAGGCAATGAGTGGATTAGGGACAAGAATCTCTCACATTGAGGAGAGCACCAGTAAAGGTGTGTAGAGATTTTAATTGCCGTTTACCCTCTACTTAGCATCTACATATCACAAGGCATTATGGGAAAGGAGCTGGGGAGCTCATGCGCCCTCTATTGGATGTAACAAATCCTCAATTTGCTTTTGACTCACCGAGCCTTGAGACAGCAAAAGGGATTTTAGCCAAGCCAATTTCACTTATCTGCATACAGCGCTGTTTCCGGATCGTTGTCCTTCATCAGTACAGAGCAAAGTGAATTGGCTGGCTTAGTGGGAGGCAATGAGTGGGTTAGGGACAAGAATCTCTCACATTGAGGAGAGCACCAGTAAAGGTGTGTAGAGATTTTAATTGCCTTTTGCCCTCTACTTAGCATCTACATATCACAAGGCATTATGGGAAAGGCAACACAGACTTTCAACTCCCTCCAAAGGTTTTCTATGGGGTTGAGATCTGGAGACTGACTAGGCCACTCCAGGACCTTGAAATGCTTTTTAAGAAGCCAATCCTTCGTTGCCCTGGCGGTATGCTTAGGTTTACACTCAAAATCTCACAATACATGGCCCCATGCATTCTTTCATGTACACGGATCAGTCGTCCTGGTCCCTTTGCAGAGAAACAGCCCCAAAGCATGATGTTGTCACCCCCATGCTTCACAGTAGGTATGGTGTTCTTTGGATGCAACTCAGCATTCACTCTCCTCCAAACACGACGAGTTGTATTTCTACCAAACAGTTCTACTTTGGTTTCATATGACCATATGACATTCTCCCAATACTCTTCTGGAACATCTAAGTGCTCTCTAGCAAACTTCAGACGGGCCCGGATATGTACTGGCTCAAGCAGGGGGACACGTCTGGCACTGCAGGATCTGAGTCCCTGGCGGCGTAGTGTGTTACTGACGGTAGCCTTTGTTACGTTAGTCCCAGCTTTCTGCAGGTCATTCACTAGGTCCCCCCGTGTGGTTCTTGGATTTTTGCTCACCGTTCTTGTGATCATTTTGACCCCATGGGGTGAGATCTTGCGTGGAGCCCCTGATCGAGGGAGATTTTCAGTGGTCTTGTATGTCTTCCATTTTCTAATTATTGCTCCCACAGTTGATTTCTTCACACCAAGCTGCTTGCCTATTGCAGATTCAGTCTTCCCATCCTGGTGCAGGTCCACAATTTTGTTTCTGGTGTCCTTCCACAGCTCTTTGGTCTTCACCATAGTGGAGCTTGGAGTGTGACTGAGGTTGTGGACAGGTGTCTTTTATACTGATAACAATGTCAAACAGGTGCCATTACTACAGGTAATGAGTGGAGGACAGAGGAGCCTCTTAAAGAAGAAGTTGCAGGTCTGTGAGAGCCAGAAATCTTACTTGTTTGTAGGTGTCCAAATACTTATTTACAGAAAACGTTTGACCTCTGTCATTGCCAACAAAGGATATATAACAAAGTATTGAGATGAACTTTTGTTATTGACCAAATACTTATTTTCCACCATAATTTGCAAATAAATTCTAAAAAAATTTTCTAGATTTTCTAGATATGTTTTCTCATTTTGTCTCTAATAGTTGAGGTCTACCTATGATGTCAATTACAGGCCTTTCTCATCTTTTTAAGTGGCAGAACTTGCACAATTGGTGGATGACAAAATACTTTTTTTCCCCACTATATATCCCATTAAGACATACGAGCATGATAGAGAAGGGTCACCCACTCATGGCACCTTAAGTAATCCAGGGAGGAGAGCTGCTTATATCACACAGATGGGAGGGATATTCATCTAAATACCTGCCATGGTATGCTACGTTTCCTTCACCAGTTACTGCAAAGGAGAAGTCTAGGTGGCTGCAGCTTCCCCCAGCATAATCAGCTCTTTGCACCAAGTTCTTGAAGTGAGACCCAGTGTCATCAGCTGATCAGCCTGGGGGGACATTATACACAGGATAAATAGGTATATAGTTTAATATACAGTTGGTTATACTGTAGGACACATGGGATATAGTGTAAATTATTCTATTGTTTCATCATATGTTAGGTTTCATGAGCTAAAAATTTATATAAATCCATGGTACATCATAGAGTAATGAATACAACAAAGATATATAGGATATGATTGGATGAAATAAAATATAGTATATAGAGTAATGAAATACAATACAGTACCAGCATTGTATACCAGCTTATGGTCTACTATATATACTATATAAAATTTAAAAAAAAATTAGCTTGTTTGTAAAATAAAACTTAAAGGGGTTTTCCGGGCAAAAAAATAATTTTTCAAAAAAGTCTGTTAGTGCTATTAATAGGTTAATAAGTGCAAGCAAATACCTTTAGCAGTGTTTTTAGTGATTTCTGGGTTTCTCTGGGAGCTCCTGGCATCTTCTGCATTTGTTTACATGTGTAGCTTCCTGTTCTGTTTTCCTACAAATACCATGATACATTGCACTATACTCAGAGCTGACTCACACTACCTCCCACTCACACTACCTCCCTCTCAAACTACCTCCCTCTCTTACTCCCTCTCTCACTCCCTCACACCCCCTCCCTGTTTCCATACCTATAGATTTTTTGTAAAGTAAGTTAGAAAGTAGGCAGGGGGAAGGTGTTTAGCTTAGTGTAGAAGTATCATTTTATCCCGGACTACCCCTTTTACATGTTCATCAAATTGTTTACAAGCGTATTGTAACGTCTCTGCCTGTTCGGGTCTCGGCGCCACCCTCCGCTCGCACGCTGTGGCGAAGGAGGTGTGCTCGGTTTGATTCCTTGCGTAGGTTTCTTGTTGCTCAGTCTGAACATGGTCCTAGACTATGTAATGGATTTCCGGCCACACCCGTGTTCTGAGCATTTCTCTCTGGACTGCATAGAGTTAATCTCTTCCTGGCCTGTGTGATTGACAGCCTGTGTACCTATCAGGTCTGGGGCTGGGCCCAGACTTTCTATATACAGGATGTCACTTTCTGAGCAAGTCGCCGATTATTGCACTGTCTTTGCCTGCTCTCCTTGTTATATCCCTTACTACTTTGTTACTTGATTCTCTGACCCTTTGGCTTGCCTTTTGACTATTCTCTTGGATTTAGATTCTGTACTGCATCGCTTGTTTGTTACCGACCCCTTGGCTTCCTGACCTCTCTTTTGTCGTTTGTTTTGTCTTGTCCTGTTCTGTGTGTCACTTACCCAGTATAGGGCTTGTCTTCTAGTTGTCCTTTTACCGTTTAGGGTAACTGAGGCAATAGGAAGGGACAGTGGCTGGGGTGAGATTAGGGCTCACTTGTCTCTGTCCTTCCTCCCAGACCCCTGCAGTAGTGTCAGGGTATTGCTACATTTGGCAAGACCCTTACAGAATAACCGGCCCATACATTCTGCCATTGCTTCCCATAGGGTCAGCATGGATCCTATTCAGGTCCTTGCGGCCAAGTTAGAAGGTTTGGAAAGCCTGGTAGCTGAGCTTGCTAAACAGGTGCAGACCCTTACTGATGCTGCTGCAGCATCTCCGGTTGTTTATGCCCCTTTCAGGGTTAAGATGTTACTCCCGGATCATTTTTCAGGGGATCGTGAAAAATTTTAGACTTTCCGGGAGTCCTGTCGCCTGTATTTTCGGATTAATCCACATGCATCCCAAGCCCAAATGGTTGGAGTAGTTATATCCCTCCTACAGGGGGGATCCACAAGCTTGGGCCCTTAAACTCCCTCCAGGGAAGGAGGAGTGGATTCACTTTGAAAAATTTTTCTTGTCCCTGGGGTCTATATATGCTGAGCCTGACCACATTGGACTTGCAGAATCGCAACTCCTCACTATGCGGCAGGGCAAACGCTCTGCTGAGGAGTACTGCTCAGAATTTCGCAAGTGCAGTGTAACTGCAGGTTGGTGTGAGTCAGCTCTAAAGGCCCACTTTAAACAAGGCCTATGTGACCGTGTTAAGGAGGTCTGGGTTGGTCACCCAGATCCCCCTACTATTAAGCAGGCTATGACTTTGGCTGTCCGTATTGACCGTAGGATCTGGGAAAATGTTAAAGAGAGATTAGGGTCTGCTTCTTCCAAGTTTTCTGTCTCTCCCTCTCTCTCTCCTGAAAAACCTGTTATTTCTCTCATGACTCCTGGTGAGGAACCCATGCAACTGGGAGCTATGGACACCAAGACTCGACGAGAGCATCGTCTCCGGAATAACCTCTGCCTGTACTGTGGTACTTCAGGGCATATCATATGAGACTGCTCCATCAGACCCCGCACACCAGGGGAAAAGCTTCAGTGCCTGAGTGGTAGTCGGAAGAACCACTCAGGCAACCAGGTATTTGCCAGTAGTAACAATAAGATGTTATCTGTGTCTCTGTCCTCTGGGGACAGATCTGTTTCTGGCCAGGCCTTAGTTGACTCTGGGTCTGCGGCAAACTTTGTCACATTCTCATTTGTCTCAGCTTTAGGCAATGAGCTTTTGCCGCTTGACACTCCTCTGGCGGTTACTGGAGGGGATTTTGCCCCACTGGCCAGGGGTAAGGTCCAATTCAAGACCCCCTTAATCACGTTGCAAGTGGGTTCTGCTCATTCAGAGGTCATGAGCTTTTTTGTTATGGAGCATCTGTCTTCCGATATTATTTTGGGGCTCCCCTGGCTGAACCTCCATAACCCTATTTTTGATTGGGGTAAAAGGGAGTTGGTAAAATGGGGAGATCAGTGCTCATCCCACTGTATTGTCTTGCACACCTTAGATTGTGTCAGTGAGGAGACGGTCTCAGCTGTAAAGGTTGGAAACACCAGGCAAATAAAAAAACGTTTGCCTGGTCCTCCAGCGCCTGTTGTTGTTGTTCAGGGAGATCTGGAATTAAAGGCAGAGAAAATACTGGGTCCTACTAAAACTGGTTTATCTGGTGAGGGTCCGGTGGCCCCTCATAAAGGGGGGGGGTACTGTAACGTCTCTGCCTGTTCGGGTCTCGGCGCCACCCTCCGCTCGCACGCTGTGGCGAAGGAGGCGTGTTCAGTTTGATTCCTTGCGTAGGTTTCTTGTTGCTCAGTCTGAACATGGTCCTAGACTATGTAATGGATTTCCGGCCACACTCGTGTTCTGAGCATTTCTCTCTGGACTGCATAGAGTTAATCTCTTCCTGGCCTGTGTGATTGACAGCCTGTGTACCTATCAGGTCTGGGGCTGGGCCCAGACTTTCTATATACAGGATGTCACTTTCTGAGCAAGTCGCCGGTTATTGCACTGTCTTTGCCTGCTCTCCTTGTTATATCCCTTACTACTTTGTTACTTGATTCTCTGACCCTTTGGCTTGCCTTTTGACTATTCTCTTGGATTTTGACTTTGTACTGCATTGCTCGTTTGTTACCGACCCCTTGGCTTCCTGACCTCTCTTTTGTCGTTTGTTTTGTCTTGTCCTGTTCTGTGTGTCACTTACCCAGTGTAGGGCTTGTCTTCTAGTTGTCCTTTTACCGTTTAGGGTAACTGAGGCAATAGGAAGGGACAGTGGCTGGGGTGAGATTAGGGCTCACTTGTCTCTGTCCTTCCTCCCAGACTCCTGCAGTAGTGTCAGGGTATTGCTACGTTTGGCAAGACCCTTACACATATGTTGTTCTCAAAATGTATTCTATATATATAAAATAACAAATATAGAGAAATATGTATTGAAAAATCAATATATGTATATAAACACACAAACCACTACACTCCTCAACATTGATATAACAGTACCAAGAAGGACAATCCATAAGGTTATGTAAATTGAGGAAGTCGCAGGTATGGCTAAGATCTGCAGCAAATTATCAAATTTTCCAATTTGTGGCATGTGGGAGGGGCATAAAATCCAGATTGAAGGCAAAGTTTTTTACTGACATAAAGCCTCAAAAATCAGATCAAGTGGCGTGGGATGATTGTGTCATGTCTCCTGTTAGTCGACATGCCAGATGTTTCAAACTGAGAGGAACAGAATTCTTAAAGTGAGAGACCTTGGTTTATCACTCCAGCAGATTTCTAGACACCTAGGCCAAGATGTCCTGGTGGTTTGGAGAACAACTAACTAAAATGACAGCACAAGGTGCGTGAAGGCGAACCTCCTAACAGATGGATTGTGTGATTGGAAGAATGGAGCGTACGGATTTATTCTGTACTGCAATTTATATTGGATGTCACATCCCAAGCCTAGGGTGGCAAACAGTGTCGGCACAAAGCATCAGAAGGCCTTTACACAACAATGGGCTACAAGCCAGGTGTATAGGTGTTCCATTTACCTCAGGCCACCTCTCTCAAAGGCTATCATGATGGGCAGCAAGATGACAAAGGAGGCTGGAATGGAGGTCGATCCTCTTAAGTGATGAGTCCTCGGACACAATGATAGAGAATTGTCTGGATATCACATGGGCAATGCCACAAAGAGGCCTTCATAAGGGAATGTGACACTGGCTCTATTGCCAGGATTATGGTGTAGGGTGACATAATGTACAGTAGCTGATCTTTTATTTCAGGTGCACCATCAGCTTCAATTTATATTGAATTGGCCATGGAAGCAATGGTAGGCCGGGCCCCACATTGTGAAAACTCTGTGGCTAATACCATCCAAACATTGCAGAAAAAATCTGCAGCGGAAAAGCTGTGTTTTCCTCTGTGGACTTTCTGCCTCTCTTATACCTATACGGAAAACACAGCGATTTTGTAGCTATTATTGACATGATGCGATTTTTAAATACCTTTTTCGTATAGGTATAAGAGGCAGAAAATCTGCAGACAAAAACTCTGTGGACTTTCTGTGAAAAATGCTGTAGAAAAAAACGCAATGCGTTTCCGCTGTGATCTTTTCTGCTGCGACTCACTACGTGGGGCCTTAGCAGTACAGTCATTTCTCCACTATGGCTAACAATACCAGGCCACATGTTGCTACTGTGAGCAGCCTGTGTGTCCTAAATATGCTGCCATAGCCGACATTGTCTCCAGACTTGTCTCCCTGACATTTGAGTCGTCATTTGTCGGCAATTGCAAAGGGAGCTGCCAGTAGCCAATCTTGATGATTTTTGTGACTAAATGCATTCAACTTGACATAACATTTCTCAAACAACCATCAATAACCTAATTGATAGCATGGTAAAGCATGTGTGTGCATGCATGTTTCTACATGTGGCGGTCATACTCAATACTGAATATAAGAACACCAAAAAATAAGGTTTAAAGAGATCTCACATATAGAAAAATAACAATGTTTATTCGTATGAAATACAATAAATATATCAACAAAGAGAATATACACGCAGATGGTAAGAGCGTATATGGTACCAATAAACCCTCCTCCCCAGGGAAAGCTGATGAACGATAATAGTCAAAAAATGAGATATAATGAAACAATTGATTAACAATAATAACTATGTATCAAATATACAATTGTTCCAATAATCAACATATAATAAACACTGCCATGTAATGTAATATTATCAGATTCCATATATCTAAAGATCAAAGTTATAACCAATAAACAGCATGTGATAAATACTGCTATGTTGTATTATATTATCAGATCCCATGTACCTAAGGGTCACAATTATAGCCAAGGTATAATAACATAAATCAAAAATAATGAAAGTAAATATAAATAGCTCAACTAATTAGAATAGAAGGCTAAACCACAGACCTAATCCCAACTATAGCTAAAGTTAATTCACATGATATGGGACCAAAAAAGTATATCAATATAAATTTACATACCAGTAGTCATGATGGCATAGAAACAATAATACCAGCATAAAAGACCCAACAGGGAGGAAAGAGAGTTGTGCCCATATATGTGCCCTTGAATATATCCAGAAGTTTAGAATATTTGGTTTCCATTTTTTATAATTTGCATATTATTAACATGTCTATCCTGTGATTTCCATAATTTCAAATATTTTAATTCTTGGTGTTTCAATTTCAATGTTGAGGAGTATATATACATATAAACATAGGGAAGTGTATATAACATACACATGCACACAGACACACACAGACATTGCCAACGTATACATATCAACTTACTTATATGCAAGACACCTCGATCTTCAGGCAGTAGAGGAAGAATTCAGAAGTTGTTAAAAAAAAAAATCCTGTGGTTCCAGAGCTGCACACAGGCTATAGCCTCCCCTCTGTTTTCAGAATTACTCCTGAATACTGTGCAAAGGAGTTGATGTGAGACAAGAGGACATTGTGGACACTTACTGTATGATGAGGGGTAACTTTCATGGACACCCTCAGAGCCATGGGTGGTAGCCTATTTTCCCTTCTGATAATAATCTGACCCTGCTGGAGGTGTTTCTAGGTTCTGTGTGTTTCCCAGCTCTTGACTTTAGCAATACAGCACAAACCAATACAATTTTTGCACAAAAAAACTGTATAAAATACAGCATATTAACATATTTGTTACCATAGTTTTTATTTAGTTACTTTTTTGTTTGAATCTGCACTTTTTACATTTGGATTTTCCACCATGATTTCTCCCCCGTATTGTAGATAGATAGATAGATAGATAGATACAACAATAGAAAGTCCAAAGCAGCACAGCATTACTAAACAGCATCTAAAGACACACTAGATATTTGATCCTTGAAGTGCTGCCGTTTTTATTGATTTTTTTTTTTAGATAGATAGAAAGTCCAAAGCAGCACAGAAATACTTCCAGGATTTGGGTGCAAATCCACAAGGAAGACGGCCTCTTCTACCCTAGACTAGTCAATAAAAACAGTAGAACACCAAGGATCAAACATCTAAAGACACACTAGATATTTGATCCTTGGAGTGCTGCCATTTTTATTGATTTTTTTTTTAGATAGCTAGATAGATAGTAAGAAGGATGGACGGGGAGGTAGATAGATAGATAGATAGATAGATAGATAGATAGATAGATAGATAGATAGATAGATAGATGGATGGATGGATGGATGGATGGATAGATAGATAGATAGATAGATAGATAGATAGATAGATAGATAGATAGATAGATAGATAGACAGATTACCAGCATTGTGGATAAATCAGTAGACAAGAGCTCAATGGCTATTTACATGAAGCAGCCTTTTATGTATGACTATGTTTTCATTGATAAATGACCTCCCATGAGTGTCTTATTTGATATATTAAGGCTTTAGTATACTTTACCATATACCCAACTAGCATTATGCATTTTCCTGAATGCCATTCCATATTTTATTACAAAGTGCTGTACCAAGGGCCTAAGAGCTTTGCATACAAATGCATGTCATATACATTTAATTATACATTCAGTTTCTTGTTACAGATTTTGTGCTGGCTGAGCATAATGCTTCTCTGTGTGAGCTACACTGGAAAAAGCTTTACTGAGAACAAACCGTTTAACCCCTTGCATCCAGGTGGGATGTGAGATGCGAGGTGTCAGCCACCAGTCGGTTTAGACGCATCAATCTGTTAATTACACCGCTGACAGTGTGTTAGTGCATTGTAATTGGGATTTCTATCCGAGTATTGGACGCTGTTTACAGCTGCTTTATTTTTTAAGCTAAAATCAATTCCTACCTCTCCTTGTGAAACAGCCGCTCATTTACCTTCTATTTAAAAGATGACTTGTCCCATGAAATGAGATGTTGTGTTACTGAAATTATATATCTTATATGGCAGCAAAATACATCTAGGAGAATAACTGCAGGCAGATGATGACATTGTTCAGGTTGTGGATATGCATATAATGGTTTTATTCACATTTTATGTAAAGAAATATTGTAATAGTTACAAAGCAAAAAACATAATAAAAAATTGTCGCTTTTCTTTTACAATAAAATAGATATCAACATTCCATTATATTGTATTTTGCTTAATGTGTTCACAAAATGAATTTGATGTTATCTTCATTTTTAATGCAGATTTAATGCTTTCTTTCAAGACATACTGTAAACTGTGTGAAATCTGTATCTGTTCAAAATCCGCCTGACACAAAATATAGCCATTTTATTTCCAGAATACTTAATCCCTACACAAAGCAGAGTATAAACACAGGAAAGTACAGTATTTTCATCGTATTTTGTGCAGGCCTGTAGAGAAGGTCGTAGTCTGCAGACGGTCATGAACTTTAGAAACTGTAAATACAAGTTGAGTTCTGTACATAGGTATGAACTGTACATGGCATTACCTCTAAAATGAACTCCTAGGGTTCATACACATGGCCATACTATGGCTATGAACAAGTTTAGAAATGTACCATATGGAGCTGTAATATGACACCCATAGCAGTATATGGGACAATATATTTCTCCTCTAGAGCCATTGTTGGACTGATGTTCCTTGGGCTTCACAGATACAATGATTCTGGGATCCCACTCTCCAAGAACCCCTTGGAAATAGACCATTATACCCTTCAAATCTGGGTGTCTTCTACTGGACCATTATTTTGTTATTGCTTGGACTTACCAAAGGATCCTCTGGTGGGCAAGTCCAACACTCCGTAGAGCCATTATTTCTAGGGCAGAATACCACTGTAATAACATGCAGTATAGAAGCATGATATGGCATTGCACTGGGTACCTACAGCTTACATATACTTACAGTTAGGCAGATTTAGTATTACTGCCCCATGTAGCGAGCCACAGCCAAAAAACACATTGCATTTTTTTCCACAGCTTTTTTCATAGAAAGTCTGCAGAGTTTTCCTCTGCGGACTTTCTGCCCCTTTTTCTGCAATGTGTGGATGAGATTATCCAGATAATGCAGCTAATGTAAAACGCAACATGTTTGCTCCAGCATTTCCGCTGTGCCAAAACGCTGCATTTTCGTAACGTGGGGCCCTGGCCTTAAATTTAGAGTAAAACTAGACAAGGGAGGCAAAAGAAGCTAGAAAAAGCAGAGGCAGCATAGGGGACCACAGTACATTATACCCGGTTACCACCTAGATGGAGTTGTCCGTTTCATTATTACGCTCTGTGAGGGAAACTTGCACCCTCCAAGCAGCTGAAAATCGAGGATTTACTACTGATTTGCTGAGTATTGTTCCCACTAGTGCTGGCTGAGTATTGTCCCCACAAGTGCTGGCTGAGTATTGTTCCCACAAGTGCTTGCTGAGTATTGTTCCCACTAGTGCTTGCTGAGTATTGTTCCCACAAGTGCTGGCTGAGTATTGTCCCCACAAGTGCTTGCTGAGTATTGTTCCCACTAGTGCTTGCTGAGTATTGTTCCCACTAGTTCATGCTGAGTATTGTTCCCACTAGTGCTTGCTGAGTATTGTTCCCACAAGTGCTGGCTGAGTATTGTTCCCACAAGTGCTGGCTGAGTATTGTTCCCACAAGTGCTGGCTGAGTATTGTTCCCACTAGTGCTTGCTGAGTATTGTTCCCACAAGTGCTGGCTGAGTATTGTTCCCACAAGTGCTGGCTGAGTATTGTTCCCACAAGTGCTTGCTGAGTATTGTTCCCACAAGTGCTTGCTGAGTATTGTTCCCACTAGTGCTTGCTGAGTATTGTTCCCACTAGTGCTGGCTGAGTATTGTTCCCACTAGTGCTGGCTGAGTATTGTCCCCACAAGTGCTGGCTGAGTATTGTTCCCACAAGTGCTTGCTGAGTATTGTTCCCACTAGTGCTTGCTGAGTATTGTTCCCACAAGTGCTGAGTATTGTCCCCACAAGTGCTTGCTGAGTATTGTTCCCACAAGTGCTTGCTGAGTATTGTTCCCACAAGTGCTTGCTGAGTATTGTTCCCACTAGTGCTTGCTGAGTATTGTTCCCACTAGTGCTGGCTGAGTATTGTTCCCACTAGTGCTGGCTGAGTATTGTCCCCACAAGTGCTGGCTGAGTATTGTTCCCACAAGTGCTTGCTGAGTATTGTTCCCACTAGTGCTTGCTGAGTATTGTTCCCACAAGTGCTGAGTATTGTCCCCACAAGTGCTTGCTGAGTATTGTTCCCACTAGTGCTTGCTGAGTATTGTTCCCACTAGTTCATGCTGAGTATTGTTCCCACTAGTGCTTGCTGAGTATTGTTCCCACAAGTGCTGGCTGAGTATTGTTCCCACAAGTGCTGGCTGAGTATTGTTCCTACAAGTGCTGGCTGAGTATTGTTCCCACAAGTGCTTGCTGAGTATTGTTCCCACTAGTGCTTGCTGAGTATTGTTCCCACTAGTGCTTTCTGAGTATTGTTCCCACTAGTGCTTGCTGAGTATTGTTCCCACAAGTGCTGGCTGAGTATTGTTCCCACAAGTGCTTACTGAGTATTGTTCCCACAAGTGCTTGCTGAGTATTGTTCCCACAAGTGCTGGCTGAATATTGTTCCCACTAGTGCTGGCTGAGTATTGTTCCCACAAGTGCTTGCTGACTATTGTTCCCACTAGTGCTTGCTGAGTATTGTTCCCACAAGTGCTGGCTGAGTATTGTTCCCACAAGTGCGTGCTGAGTATTGTTCCCACTAGTGCTTGTTGAGTATTGTTCCCACTAGTGCTTGCTGAGTATTGTTCCCACTAGTGCTTGCTGAGTATTGTTCCCACAAGTGCTGGCTGAGTATTGTCCCCACAAGTGCTGGCTGAGTATTGTTCCCACAAGTGCTTGCTGAGTATTGTTCCCACAAGTGCTGGCTGAGTATTGTTCCCACTAGTGCTTGCTGAGTATTGTTCCCACTAGTGCTGGCTGAGTATTGTTCCCACAAGTGCTGACTGAGTATTGTTCCCACAAGTGCTGGCTGAGTATTGTTCCCACAAGTGCTTGTTGAGTATTGTTCCCACAAGTGCTTGCTGAGTATTGTTCCCACAAGTGCTTGCTGAGTATTGTTCCCACAAGTTCTGGCTGAGTATTGTTCCCACTAGTGCTTGCTGAGTATTGTTCCCACAAGTGCTTGCTGAGTATTGTTCCCACAAGTGCTTGCTGAGTATTGTTCCCACAAGTGCTTGCTGAGTATTGTTCCCACAAGTGCTGGCTGAGTATTGTTCCCACAAGTGCTTTCTGAGTATTGTCTCCACAAGTGCTGGCTGAGTATTGTTCCCACTAGTGCTTGCTGAGTATTGTTCCCACTAGTTCATGCTGAGTATTGTTCCCACTAGTGCTTGCTGAGTATTGTTCCCACTAGTGCTGGCTGAGTATTGTTCCCACAAGTGCTGGCTGAGTATTGTTCCCACAAGTGCTGGCTGAGTATTGTTCCCACTAGTGCTTGCTGAGTATTGTTCCCACTAGTTCATGCTGAGTATTGTTCCCACAAGTGCTGACTGAGTATTGTTCCCACAAGTGCTTGCTGAGTATTGTTCCCACTAGTGCTTGCTTAGTATTGTTCCCACAAGTGCTTGCTGAGTATTGTTCCCACAAGTGCTTGCTGAGTATTGTTCCCACAAGTGCTTTCTGAGTATTGTTCCCACAAGTGCTTTCTGAGTATTGTTCCCACAAGTGCTTTCTGAGTATTGTTCCCACAAGTGCTGGCTGAGTATTGTTCCCACAAGTGCTGGCTGAGTATTGTTCCCACAAGTGCTTGCTGAGTATTGTTCCCACTTAGTAAAACTGTTCCATTACATTAAACACTTTAGTAAAATCTATTAAAGGGGTTTTCCCATGAATATAACCAGATTTAAATTTGTAGACAGTTCAAAGAGAAACATTTATAAATTATTAAAAATTTTGCAGAGTTTTAGGTTAAGGCCCCATGTTGAGGAATTCAGATTAAAAAAACCAATGCAGATACATATCACGTTTTTTTCCACAGTGTTTTTAATTGCTTCTTTTTGCTGCATTTTTCTTTGCGGTTTTTCTTCTCATATGAAATCTATAGGGAAAATGTGAGTGTTTTTGCAGGTAAAATTGACATCCTGCGTTTTTCAAAAATGCGTGCATTTTTGAAATGCAGCTTTTCCGCAGTGTTTTTTTTTTTCTGCAATGTGTGGATGGGATTAGCCAGAATCTCATCCACTTTACTGGTACTGTAAAAGCCAGAATTTTTTTTTCTGCTGCATTTCCGCAATGTAGGGCCTTAGCCTTAAAGTTTTTCTCCAGTCATCTTAGAGGTGACAGTCTTTTGCCTTCATCAGTTGCCAGTGGATACGACCATTAATGCAGGAACTTTATATGGTCTGGGACTTCTGGGCCAGAAACACAGCCACAATTTCCTTATGGTGGACAGTATATCAGGCAGAGACACTACATGAATGAGGAGATAACCCGGCCACAATAACAAAATGTTTAATCACTTATATTGGAAAAAATGTTTAACTTTTGTCTACAAATTTAAATATGGTTATGGGAAAACCCCTTTTAATTCAGTTGTCATTCTTGTATCCAATCCTGCACACATTAAACACTTCAACCAGTTCCAGACCGCCAATAAAGTATATACAGTGGGTACGAAAAGTATTCAGACCCCTTTAAATTTTTCACTCCAGCCATTTGCTAAAAGCAAAAAAGTTCATTTTATTTCTCATTAATGTACACTCAGCACCCCATCTTGGAAAAAAAAAACAGAAATGTAGATATTTTTGCAAATTTATTAAAAAAAGAAAAACTGAAATATCACATGGTCATAAGTATTCAGACCCTTTGCTGTGACACTCATATTTAACTCACATGCTGTCCATTTTCTTCTGATCCTCCTTGAGATTCTTCTACTCCTTCATTGGAGCCCAGCTGTGTTTAATTAAACTGATTGGACATGAGTAGGAAAGGCACACACCTGTCTATATAAGACCTCACAGCTCACAGTGCATGTCAGAGCAAATGAGAATCATGAGATCAAAGGAACTGCCCAAGGAGCTCAGAGACAGAATTGTGGCAAGGCACAGATCTGGCCAAGGTTACAAAAGAATTTCTGCAGCACTCAAGGTTCCTAAGAGCACAGTGGCCTCCATAATCCTTAAATGGAAGACGTTTGGAACGACCAGAACTCTTCCTAGACCTGGCCGTCCAGCCAAACTGAGCAATCATGGGAGAAGAGCCTTGGTGAGAGAGGTAAAGAAGAACCCAAAGATCACTGTGGCTGAGCTCCAGAGATGCAGTAGGGAGATGGGAGAAAGTTCCACAAAGTCAACTATCACAGCAGCCCTCCACCAGTCGGGGCTTTATGGCAGAGTGGCCCGAAGGAAGCCTCTCCTCAGTGCAAGACATATGAAAGCCCGCATAGAGTTTGCCAAAAAACACATGAAGGACTCCCAGACTATGAGAAATAAGATTCTCTGGTCTGATGAGACGAAGATTGAACTTTTTGGCGTTAATTCTAAGCGGTATGTGTGGAGAAAACCAGGCACTGCTCATCACCTGCCCAATACAATCCCAACAGTTCAACATGGTGGTGGTAGCATCATGCTATGGGGGTGTTTTTCAGCTGCAGGGACAGGATGACTGGTTGCAATTGAAGGAAAGATGAATGCGGCCAAGTACAGAGATATCCTAGAAGAAAACCTCTTCCAGAGTGCTCTGGACCTCAGACTGGGACGAAGTTTCACCTTCCAACAAGACAATGACCCTAAGCACACAGCTAAAATAACAAAGGAGTGGCTTCGGAACAACTCTGTGACCATTCTTAACTGGCCCAGCCTGAGCCCTGACCTCAACCCAATTGAGCATCTCTGGAGAGACCTGAAAATGGCTGTCCACCAACGTTCACCATCCAACCTGACGGAACTGAAGAGGATCTGCAAGGAAGAATGGCAGAGGATCCCCAAATCCAGATGTGAAAAACTTGTTGCATCATTCCCAAGAAGACTCATGGCTATACTAGCTCAAAAGGAAGGGGCTTCTACTCAATACTGAGCAAAGGGTCTGAATACTTATGACTTGTGATATTTCAGTTTTTCTTTTTTAATAAATTTGCAAAAATATCTACATTTCTGTTTTTTTTTCTGTCAAGATGGGGTGCTGAGTGTACATTAATGAGAAATAAAATTAACTTTTTTGCTTTTAGCAAATGGCAGTCGACTCTTTCGAAATCATGCAGCCGTTGAATTGCAGTTCCAGCTGTAACTACAGCCGGAGCTCCTATAGAGAAGGCAGGAACGGTTTATTATCATCTCAGCCTTCCTGATCTGCCAGCCCTCAATGAGCCATGATGCAGCTCTCCTCTGACCCAGCAGTGACGTCATTTGCCGGGGACCAGAGACTGTAAATGCGGCTGCTAACCCAGATCAGCTCTGCAGTTATGATCAGTAGGCTGTATTCGTCCTGTAACTGGGGCTAATGAGGGCTAAAAAAGTGCTGTTAAGATGCCACCCAAACGTCTATTATGACCTTATGGGGGGCAGAATGTAAAAAAGGCAAATTAAAAAAAAAAAAAGTTAAATAATTAAAAAAAAGTTAAAACCAGACCCAAATCAAAGATTATAGCCCTGATCCCGGTGACACAACACTATATAAAAATTACCATAACGAAGAGGGAAAACTATTTCAGGCTAAGACCCCACATACCAAAACGCAGCAAAAAAGTCGCTGCAGTTGAAACGCATCGTGGTTTTTTCCACAGCATTTTTCATTGAGTTTTTCCATACTGTGTAGTTTCTTGTGTATGCCTCTTAATAATCCTGGAGCTTGTCGGGAGGTCCCACACAATTTTTTCAGATGAATGGGATAGTCGCACAAATGTCCATAACAAAATCTGCTGCATGTAAATGCACCCTTACAAAAAATAGACTCAATCAGCGCTATCATGGCTCCTTTAATAACAAAAGCCACAAGATTTTTGAAAACATATCTATTGCCCTCAAGCGGTCCTTATAATTTCGCATTACATAGGTATTTCATGTACTGCCTGTATACTATTGTGTTACAGAGATATTCTTCCCTAGAAGCAATGCCACAATTGGAGAAATTAAAGAGGTTGCCGAGGCTCAAATTAAATTTTTTAATTAGGCCGAGGGAAGTGAGAAAAATGTCTTCCCATCACAGTCTGGTCCTGCTGCTCAGCTGTCTTCTTGCAGTGGAATTCCTCGCCAGCTGTGACGTCCTGTGTCCCTTCCACTGATTGACCTCAATGGTCACATGACTGCTGAGGCCAATCAGCGGCTTCAGGAAGGGACACAAGAGGTCACAGGTAGTGGGGACAGATGAGTATGATTATTTTTTTTCACCTCCCTCGGCCTAATTAAAAAATTACGGCAGATGCCAGGTCCTTTAAGATGGCAGCCGTGCTGCTCTGTAATGTAAAGCGGAGACCTGGAGCTAATGCCCATGATCAGACTCCACTCTGATCGCGGACAGTGCTGAGTGTAACCCCCCCCCCCCAAAAAAAAAGTACCACAACTGTTAAAAATATGAAGAGACAAAAAAAAAAAAAAAGTTCAAATCCCCCCCTCACTAGAATACATTTTTTGCTGTTTCGCAAAAAAAATAAAATTTGAAATAAAAAGTGATCAAATGTGTGATTGTTGTTCATGGAAAAAAATTAAGACCTACCCCGAAAATAAGCCCTAGCCCTTTTTCTGAGAAAAAAATAATATAAGACCCTGTCTTATTTTCGGAGAAACACGGTATTACGCCATAAAACTGTCATAGCAGTGGCGCATCTTAGGTTCTTGGCCCTGATGTGTGCATTTTTTCGACCCGCTCATCAATTTTTTACATGGGGCCTTAGCCTAAGACTGGCATAGGAAGACTGGCCAGTCTTAATAAATTTGCACCAATGCTTTTATTTTCTATAGGAGGAAGATATTAGGTTTGTAGCATACAGAGATATAGTTTGTTCCCATGGACAGCAATGGAAAGCACTCTATGATTTTGTATCAGAGCTTGTATGAGCTGTAATATGACTGCATACATGAATACCTAAGCTTATGTTTTCATCTTATTGAAATTAATAGGATCCATGAATAGTTTTCCATCTATTATGGAGGTTTTAGCTTTGTGTCATGTGGCAAACAAAGCAATATGTTATGTCATCTAAATTCACAGTTTAAAGAGATGCTGTCAACACTCATGTATAACTCATGACATGAATATCATAGTAAATACTTGTATTCTGCAAAAAATAACAGGTCTGGCACAACTTTTCTTAGACCTCTGTATTGTGCCATTCCTGTTGTTCCTCCTAGAAATAATTTGACAGCTAGGTGTTACCAGTTGGGGGTGTGACCCTACACAGTCTGATACTGCCCAATCAGTACTGACAGTATCACATTTTATAAGACACACCTCTTTGACTAGGAGTTTAGTAGCGCCCAATTGTTAATATATTCATGAATATTCAGGATAAGCAGAGGAACGGTACAATGCAGAGCTATAAAAAAAAATAGCTTCAGAACTGTATTTTCACAGGATTACAAATAGTTGCTTAAATGTGCATGTCAGAAGAGTTGACCGATCCTCCTTAAAGGGGTTTTTCAGGCAAAAAATGTTTTTTTTAAAAAAAAAGGTCTGTTAGTGCTATTAATGGGCTAATAAATGCACCAAGATACCTTTAGCAGTGTTTTGAGTGATTTCTGTGTTTCTCTGGGAGTTCCTGGCATCTTCTGCATTTGTTTACATGGTGTAGCTTCCTGCTGTCTTAGCTAATGCATCATGGTACTTGTAGACTGGCTTGTAGGCTGACTCACACTATCTCCCTCTTACTACCTCCCCCTCCCTCTCACACCCGCTCCCTGACTCTCTAGCTATCCAGCCCACTACTAGCCCTTCCCAACTAACTCAGCCCACTTTCCCACCCCCCATCATACTTACCTCTCTTCTTTCCAGACTTCCTCCTGCGAGACAGCTCCTCTCTCTTTTCTGACTCTGCCGACAAGCACAATAGTCCTGGCGCTGTTCTGTGCTCTGCAGCTGGCAATCCACCTCTACTGCGCAGGTGTGGGAGGCTACTGCTCCCATGCCTACGCAGTAGAGGTGGATTGTCAGCTGCAAAGCACAGAACAGCGCCAGGACTATTGCGAGTACTGGCAGAGTCAGAAAAGAGGGAGGAGCCGTCCCACAGGAGGAAGTCTGAAAGGAAGAGAGTTAAGTATGATGGGGTGGAGGGGGGGATAGCAGTGACATTCTGTTTCCGGAAACGCGGAAACGGAATGTCACTGGTAACCAGAAAATGTGGATAAATATACATTTTAGATAAATTATGTAATTTAGAAAGTATGCGGGGGGAGGGTGTTTAGATTAGTGTAGGAATTACATTTTATCCAGGACAACCCCTTTAAGGTCCCACATTGCAGAAAAGCTGATTGTTTGCAACAGAAAGGAGAAGTATAAGCGCTTCCTATATATTTCCCATTCCTTTTGTAGCCACTCCTGCGTTTGGCTTTTGCCACATGGGGGTTTTAGCCTAAAGTGGTTATACCACAAAAAAATATTTATCCTCTGTCCATAGGATTGCTGATCAGTAGAGTTCCACCCAAGATCCTGAGAACAAAGATGGTACGCCTCCAGTGTGAATATAGCAGCAGTAGACACAGACACAACCTCAAGCTACATTCACACGTGATTAAAGGCTGTCCGATGTCAGTTTTTAGCAGACATCACATGGCAGCATTAAAATCAGTGTCAGTAAATGGGGGCTATTCACATGACCGTTATTTTGAAATTATATGTCATGTCCTATTTTTGGCCGTTTTCACTGATCCTTCCATACACTCAAATGTATGGGGGATCCGTGAAAGTGGGTTCCCTCAGGTGCAAAATGGCTGTGAAAAATGCATGGTTTTCATGGACGTTTTGCACCTTGGTCGTCTGAATGTAGCTTTACTCTATTCATTTCAATGGGAGTGTTGTACTTCTTCTATCTCTGGGACTCATCACCCAAATAACTAGGTACCTATAGCTAAATATTATTGACCTCCATGTTTCATTTGCTTAATGGTAGCGTTTGTGGGTGAAGTTGGGCATTAAGATGCCTGTACACCATCACATGGACCTCTAGAACTGATTTTTTTTACCAGTACATTTCACATAGGTATCAATACCAATGCATGCAGCACTGAACACTGTTCAATAGTCCATATGTGTGTACTTCCATGGAATGGGAAGCTTGACTAGAGGAAGGGAAGACTAGTTAATCACATGCCATATATGCTAAAACTATACACAGTATACAAGTATATAAGGTGTTTTGTCCTTCCTTATTAGTATTGCTGACATGTCTATTGAGATAGTCCTATACAGTTTAGCTATTTCCTATATTGGCTCAGTCATGTGGATTTTGTGAGTTAGATGCAAGTAAATAATTTATTGAGAATTAATAATCTAGATTCTTTTCAGCTAGAGGTAATCACATTTGGTGTGCTGTATAATAAGACAATACTGGAGAATGGGCTTTGCTTATTTTAGTATGTATATGATGAGCTAATATTTTACCTTGCAGATTTTCCAGTGGATTTTCCATGCTCTGAGCCTTGGTCTGACTATCTCTAGGGACACCAATTACAAGCACTAATTGGACAGCAATACATCAAAGTCACTGGTGAGATTGGCTCCTCCGAGCTTCAGAAATCTTTCCCTCACCTTTCACTCCAAGCACTGGAAACATTTTGATAGGTAGAGAAGAACACAAGAGTCATTATACATGGAATCTGCTTGATGAGGAAAGTTAATTTGTGACATTTCTGCTGCCTACACAATGTACAGTGATCATTCTAAATGATTATCCTGCAAATCTGAAAAGTCTCCTCCATCACAGCTTCGATTTTCCTTTATGAAACATCTGTATAAACGGATTAACTGGAGATTGAGAAGTGAACTCAACACAGATGTAGATCATGATCCTCATGTCCAGATAGACACCTCAAGAAGTAATTCTAGCACATCAGCACATTAGGGTGGATCACATAGAGGAAGTCTTTGTTTAATAGCTGGAAGTGCTAAAATACTAATCAATTACAGGCAGTGGTAAACCATTGTAAGACTAGATCAATACACCTAGTATTACAAATAAAGCTGTATATTCTGTGCATGATAGCTATATTAGATATATAGATACTGTAGATAGATAGATAGATAGATAGATAGATAGATAGATAGATAGATAAAAAAAAATAGAGGATGGTTAAACAAATAGTAAATTGATGATGGTTAGACATTGAACAGATAGAACAATAAATGGAAAGATAGGTAGGTAGATAGATAGATAGATAGATAGATAGATAGATAGATAGATAGATAGATAGATGATAGATAGATAGATAGATAGATAGATAGATAGATAGATAGATAGATACAGTAGATAGATAGATAGATAGATAGATAGATAGATAGATAGATAGATAGTAGCACAGTTAGTCAATACATATGGACATTAAAACAGATAATGGATATATAAAAAATCGGATAGTAAAATATAGATAAAAAATAGATATTAAACAGGTAGTAAATGGATAAATGTATAGATGAAAAATAAGTAGATAGGCATATATTAGGTAGGTAGTAAACCAGATAGATAGATAGATAGATAGATAGATAGATAGATAGATAGATAAGAAAATCAGTTAGTAAATAGATAGATGAAAGATAAAGAAATATTAAAACAAATAGTAAATGGAGATATGTTGATAGGTGATAGATACACTATTATACAATGACAAACAAGACATATGCTTTTTTGCCCGTAAAAATATTTATAAAGATACAAAGGTATCTACATTTGTGTTATTTTATCATAGTGAATGAAGCAAGGATGTGCTACACATTTTGGATGACCCCTTGCTGCAGTCACATATGTATCTGCTCTGCCCCTCTATGTAATTAATGTGGACCCGGAGGATTATAGAACAAGGTTTTAGCTAGAAGAACATGGAGAGCTCTTCTAATTTACGGCTCCAGGAGACATTTGTTTTCCATTTGCAGATCTCTCTCTCTTGTGTAAGTAATTGTCCCTGTTAACACAATACCTTTCACTGCTCTCTGCTGCTCTATAAATAATCCGGATTGAGATGTAAGGATATGACTTTCACAAGATTGGACAATTGATTAAATCTGTGACCTGCAATTGCGAATAATTTGGGCAGGCTATTTAAACAGATGAAGGCCTAAATTGCCTGGCTTGTATGTGAATTAATTCCTCATTCATCATCATTATCAAGTGATCGGTCTATTCAGGCTCCTTACTCTGCTGGAGCAGGGCAGGATTCACATGAGTCTATAGAAGACTCCACTATCATCTGTTTATCCCAAGCCCCCAGCACCTAGCCCTGGGAGAAGCTGAAGATTGTATTTCCAGAGGGTTGTGGTTCACAGCTTTGGCTTAAATATTTATGCAATGCTTTTATTACACATTGATCTAACACCGCTTACAGAATCACCCCTCTGCTCCATTTACCAGCCAGCAGACCAATCATTCTGTACCACTGGATAGGAAAATAATATTGGAGAGAATCATCATCTATGCAAATAATAGACACCAAGTGTCCAAAACTGTATCACCAAATGTAATAACTGAAGAAATAGATATTTCCATAAATGTGAAAGAAACGAATTGATAATTTAGAGAATTAAAGTATATGAATCACATTCGTTTAACTCAGGTTTCACATGGGGGTGGGCTTGATCTAACCCCTCAGTGGCCCCCAGCAGGTTGTTTTAAATCAAATATTAACTATAAAATATTAACTCTCCTCAAATGGGTTTTGTGTATGTTTATTCTGTGTATATGCAATTCAGTCATTGAATACGTGGCTTACCAAAAATATTAAGTATCATCAAATGGGGTGTTGTATGTTTATCCTGAGTATATGTTATAGAATCTTTGTATATGTGGCTTATCATAAAATATTAACTCTTATCCAATCTGCTTTTGTATATGTTTATTCTGCATATATGCTATAGAATCGTTGTATCTGTTGTGTACCTGGCTAATAATGAGTAACTTGGTGCCAGTCTTGGCATTTCTATAGAGTCCATGCTGCACTGTGGACTGTTGATGCCACCTGATATAACAGTATATAGGACACCACCATCTTGTTGACCTCAAGCCCTAGGTCGAATTATGGAAGGATTAACACGTTTATTTTCAGACTGAATAGACTGAGACACATTTTTGGAACAAAGGTCCAGGGGCTGTTCATTAAACCATTGTAGTTGGCAAGCTGCTGTGCAGGGCAACATATGGTGGTGGCTTCTCAGAGTGACTGCTCAACTTGAGTTAAATAATGTAACAAATCGAGCACAAGAATAATTGAAAACAAAAGAAACTGTCAGGTATGTGAAGGGACCAGGACGAGAGAAGATGAGAGTCTGGAGGACCATATGAGGAGGAGAGAAGCCATCTACTAGAAATCTGTGAAGGGCTCCAGGTCTGTAATTGCACAGACTACTTGCTCCAATGCAATGATGGTAACTAGTGGATTTCTCCAGTAATGTGACATGAAGTCGAATAATAGATAAAGGCTTGACTGATTGTACCAAGAAACTTTCCTCTACACCGTGTAAATTTACTTAACCAGATCTCCATGGGGATGATAAATTATTCACCAAGCTATTCATATCTCCCCTCCTGTTTACTCGCCTGTTAGCAATGCAGCTTTATTCTAAACATGTAGTTTGCAATTGGTTTGGTCACACTTACAAGAACACGCTTTAATAAGGCAATCAATCACATGCTAACAACCAGGGGGGCTGCCTGGGACTGGGCTCTCTTTGGTTGATATGAGTACAGGAGGATCCTTGGGGAACCACAAGGACTTAACCAGATTGTCCTCAACCTTGCAGAGCCCATAATCATGCACTGAGAGTTATTTACCAAGATTATATTAAGGGGCAAATCTCAACTAAATCCACTATACTTGTGTTTCTATTCGTCTGTATTGAAGGAGACCAAATCAAAATTGAAGTTTGATTGTTTCTGAGGTTCACTAATAACTTTAATAAATGCTCTATTCTTACACATCTCAATGTTCACCTTTATATTGTCAATTATAAGCTGCTTATCCTTACTATTATAATATTGTTACTGTTATTGTTTAGGCGGTACCGGCAATAATGCTGCCTCTTTCCATGCAAGATTTTGTGACATGATGACTATTCTATATTAGGCTTTGACCAGTTTCTATGAAATGTTTCTGTATTCTCCACAGGAAATACAGTCAATTAATAACTGTTGATTGGACAGTGGAGCATGTATCATCGATCTCATATCTTCTAATATTACTTGAGACACCTCATTTACCTCCTTGCTAAACGGAAGGATTGCTGCTGTTTAGACCCCCGAAGCAAACCTATTTACCTGCCATAAGCCATTTAGCTACGAGAAAACAAATTGTTCTCCAGGTCACAGGTATGATATTGCTGTTATGAATTTAGACATTTTATGTGAGATGCATAGAAATGCATAAAAAGAGAGGGAGAGAGATAACGAACGAGATAACTAGGAAAAAGAAAGAAAGAAAGAAAAGGAAGAGTGGGGAAAAATAATATATAGGAAAGAAAGGAAGAATAGAAAAAGAAAGAATACAGAAAAGAAAGAAAATAGAGAGTAAGATACACATGAGATGAATGGATAGATAGATAGATAGATAGATAGATAGATAGATAAATAGAATAAAATAGAATAGAATAGGGGATAATTAGAAAATAGAATGAAAGAATAACAGTGACAAGAAAGAGAGAAAGAAAGAAATTTGTGCATGGTAGGTAGATAGATATATAGAAAGATATTATATGTGTCATAGATTTAGTAATCTTGTTGCTTTATATTTATTATTGTTATACCAGATGTGAAATAATGGAGTATAATTATATAACATAAAATAAAATTCTGTAGAACATAGGCAGTGTGCATGTATGACATCCTCGCCATTAATCCGCCTCCATCTTTGAGGCTAATGTAAGTTACACCAATAACATCCATGAAATAATTTCATCATGTATCCTTGTGATTCTTTTATTGCAATTTGTAACAGATTATTGTAACAATGTTTCTTTCTGTTATTCTTAATATTATTTTTTATTATTCTGAACTCGTCAAAATCATCTTCACAAAAGACATTAATTGCAATGAAATATCCAACCCAGTTCTGAAAAATATTTCCAATAAAGCCTAACAGTAGACCGAAATCCAGGTAGACATATTCAATGCAGCCTACATGTGCAACCAAAGCAAATATAAATAACGATAAACAAAGGACATGTAAACTAAAAATCCCTGAAAATCAAGTATGAAAAAATAAAAATAAAAAAACCCACAAGCCATGAAAATGAAGCTTTGTCCACAGGCTTATTAGATAGAAAGTCCTCGTAGTGTTCTGCATGTGCACTCATTTGCAGAGAGGTGGCTGCAGTCTGTAGAGATCTGGCTACCTAATCCTTTCCCTATGCGGCTTGTTAAGATCTGGCAGAAGGTTTGCACGTTGAGGAAATTATTATACATTCAGAAAATTCCCCCCTAACATATACATCACTTGATAATTTAATCAGTGTGTGCACTTTTCAGCAGCTGAGGATAAACCATTGGCATTCTCACCCAGACTTATCCAAAGCCCAGTGTCTGGTCCTACCAAAAATACAAAAAATATAAAAGTGATAAGGAAATATATAGACTGTGACATTTCCATAGAAAGACTCCTCCACAATAAATGTGGCCTTGTATACGCTGCAGTAGGTGATTGCTATAATACTGGAAGCTGCTGCGAAAAAAAAAACATTTCACGTCAAACATTTGGAATGAAAAAGATTTCTAAATGACCTTTTTGTTCTGTGTTAACATAGCATTCAAGTATTCCAGACTGGTAATCCTAATCTACATAGGTCCTCCATGTTGTCACTGACACTTTCATAGAATAAACAACTTGTGACAATGCCTAGAAAATGGTCTTCCTGTAAAAGTATAGTCATTTCTCTTCTTAAGATAATAGATTTTTCATAGTTAATCTGGAGAAGAAACATGATGCCCTGATAAATTCAGTAATGTCACCTCCTGGTGCATTTTAAGACATGGACATGGCCCATGGCCAAGTCACTGAGGAAGGAGTAGGTGCAGCAGAAGGCATCAGTTTTATCTGGTCAGTGGCACTTCTTCTCTCTGGTCTAAGGGAATGGTGGATTTGCTCAGGACTGATGGGGTGAAAGTAAGGAAGGAGTCTGATCTCGAAGAAGAGGAGCAGTTAAAGTCAGATGCTGCAGACCTTTGTGCCAGCCCATTGGGAGAAGTGGAGTGGCATGCCAAGCAGGAGCAAGGGGCGCCACTAGCAGTAAGTCCATGTGCAGGGGTGGCATAGATAGAAGGATGCCGGAATGCACATAAGAGTTCTGGCCTTGGGTAAGGATGAGAGAGGACTCTGAAGGTGTCTAGTGGTCTCAGTGGGGAGCTAAAGGGGGTGGCAGCTGAGGCTGTAGTGGTGCCAATACCCATGTGAGAGTAGTAAGGAAGAGGTAGGTGAGATGGAAAAGGATAAGGTAGATTGCCAGTAGCTGCTGCATGGCTCATCATGTAAGTATAAAATGCTGGATCTGCAGGATGGGGCCAGGTCATTGCCAGACGCTGACGTTTGTCCTTCATCCTTCTGTTTTGAAACCAGACCTGAAAATAAAATATAATATATAACAGAGGAATTGGAAGCATTTATACTCAAGAAATGAATATATAGTATCACATAAACTAGATAAAGACTGTGACTGAAAGATGACCCATAATGCAATAAACCCATTCAAAACAAAGAACCCCCCCCAGATGCTAATACCATATCTGTAGACTTAAACAGTACTATTAAGTCTGAAATGGCTGCTTATAGAAATCCATGGATTGTAAAAGTGTAAACTTTAGGAATGATGCTCTGGACTATACTCGAGTCCTATATCTACGGGTCAGGAATGTAGTCGTATTGAAAATTCAACCTATACTTAGCTTGAAATGGCTGCTTACAGAAAACAATAGCTTGTTGGGGTGAAGACTTTAGGAATGGTGCTCTGGGGTATACTCTAGTCCTATATCTAAAGGTCAGTGATGTAGTCATTTTCAGCATTCAACCTGTACTTAGCCTAAAATGGCTGCTTACAGAAAACAATAGCTTGTTAAATTGTAGATTCTAGGAATGATGCTCTGGAGTACTCTAGTCCTACACTAGCCCTATATCTACGGGTCAGGGATGTAGTCATATAAAAAATTCAACCTATACTTAACCTAAAATGGCTGCTTACAGAAAACAATAGCTTGTTAAATTGTAGACTCTAGGAATAATGCTATGGAGTATACTCTAGTCCTATACTAACCCTATATCTAGGGGTCAGGGATGTAGTCATATTAAAAATTCAACCTGTACTTAGCCTAAAATGGCTGCTTACAGAAAACAATAGCTTGTTAAACTGTAGACTTTAGGAATGATGCTCTGGAGTACTCGAATCCTTTATCTATTGGTCCTTTTTCTATAGGTCTTTATCTATAGGTTTTGGTTACTATTGCAGCTCCATACCTTGATAGTGGTTTCTGGTAGGTTGAGGGCTGCAGCCAGTTCACATCTTCTGGGCCTGGACACATAATTCTCCCTGTAGAACTCTTTCTCCAGACGTGCTATCTGCTCCCTGGTAAAGGCTGTTCTGTATCTGCGCATCTGGTCCCCAGAACAGGACAGGGAGTTCTGAGATCCACCACTTGCCTTTGATGAATCGCTTCCATTCACAGGACTGCCACCCATGGTCTCAGAGTACTGACCTACAGACACAAGTCAAACACAGGACATTATGTTACAGTCATGGCCACCCCTCCGCCTGTTTATCTAGCACCTTAATGGAATCACAACATGAAGAGCCAAGTGTGGTCATTCACATACAAGTCATAAAAGAAAATGTAGACAAATGCCATATAGCACTATATGTAGAGTCTCATACATGAAACATCTCCTAAAGTCTTGTAATCCAGTGAGGAAAATGATTATAAAATAGAAACAGACTAATAAAGACATTTCATAGTTCTGGTAGTCAGACTGGCAGGGAAATAGAGCTTGTGCCCGCAGATTGCTAGACAATGACAGGTCTATCAGTCACAGCGATCTCTGAGCACAACCACTGACCATTATTGGTCGTAACCCCTTAAATTAGCGTGCATGTTCCAATTTCACAGTCCAGACAGCCCGACCCTCTAGTCATCCATGTGCTGGCCAATAAATTAAAGGTAATGGAAAATAACATGGATGTCATGTAATGGGAAGTGATGTGTATTATATTGGACGATCCTAATTGTTAATCGCTTGTAATAGACACGATCTATATGGTAAAGATAATCAAGAAGGAATAATATTGGTGAGGGTCATGGCCGAAAAATATTAATATTAATTGTATTGACGGAAAAATAAAGAAAATCTAAATAAATTATTATTGTTATAAATAGTAGTAGTAACAATGTAAACATAGATAGATAGATAGATAGATAGATAAATAGATAGATAGATAGATAGATAGATAGTGATCCTGCTGTGTATATGTCTACCTGGTCCTGTCCTGGTTCTCAATGGACATGTAGGAGAGATCTCTCACTATTCACCTTTCAAATGCAACTGGAGCTTTTGTCAAAGTTTTCATTTAACATCCCAAAAACCATTTCCTAGCTGGCGCCGGCAACTAGTGAAAGTGAGAAGATGAGTGGAGTCTGTTAGGGACATGTAAAGCAGGAGATCAGCCAGGAGCCTCCAGCTCTCATCTCATTGTCTTTATGATCACCTATACACAATGTCCCAGACAAGCTTCCTCAGCTCGATCTTTGATCTTCAGTCCAGAGAAAGGTGCTATGCTCCCTAGAGAGACCATTGAGTGTGAACCAGGTCCTAAACATAAGGCTTCTCAGTGCTGCCTCTTATATCATACACTACAGTACACAACAATGAAAGGACAGCAGCCCAACAACGTGGAGTAGTAGTAAAATGAATGACTAGGATATGAAAATGATTGTGAGTGTAAAAGCATGTAAATACTGTCATTGCTGGCATTACACGAAATTCATCATATATAGGAGATATTGAAATAAATAAAAATCAATGCAAATAAATAATGTGGTCAACTATTTTCTGAAAATATTTAACTGCAATAAAACTTACACAGGACTGTGTCATATGTGTGTAATATATATGGATATTTATATATATATATATATATATATATATATATATATATTATATGCATGCGTTGCACAATATTTACAATACAAGATATATACAATACAAGATATGATATATATATATATATATATATATATATATATATATATATATATATATATAGCATTGTACATATTGCATGCGGCAGATACATTGTATGTAATGTAATTTTCATGATCCTGCCACCTTAAGCTGTGCCCGGCCATTCCTACTGGTACCTTTGCTGTGCTGGTAGTCGGAGCCGGCTGTGGTGCAATCCGGGGTGCAGCTCACTTCAATCTCCTCGTAAAAATCCGACTCCGTGTCGGAGCTGCTGTGGTGCCCCTTGGCTGACAGGGCATCCGGATGGGCTGAGGGGTGCAGCAGTGCTGCTGATGACCTGCTGTCCGGATCGGTCCCTGATACAACCTCCACCTCCTCCTCTGCCCTCTCCCTGGATGCCAAGGGGCCAGATCTAGGGCTCAAGCAGCTTCTAGGAATCATTTTCTCCTGCGGCTCCTGAATAGGGCTTCCCACTGTGTCCGACAAATGAGACATTCTCTTGCCAACTAGAGTGCCAAGTTGTCCTCCCTCCAGGAACATGACCATGTCCTTTCTGGCTTCCATGGTGTGTGTGAGTGTGAGCCAGGCAGGACTAGATAGAGAGAGATAGAGATGATGACCCTGTGCTGCCTGCTCTCTCCTGTGCTGGACTGGCTCTGGGAGGGATCACCATTGCCCTCTTCTTCTAAGCTGTCATCCTTAATGGTGCAGTCGTCATTACAGAGCCTCTGCTGACGCCACTCATTGATTGCTGCTGCTGCCGGATAAATAGCAACGTCCGCCACCTACAAGATGAAAGAGAAGCCCGAGCTAATGCTTTATGGACTGACTGATGAACGCGGAGGATGCACTAAGTGTGAACACACATCTACATCTGGAGTAAACAACAGCAGCACTCTAGTCTGCCTAGTGTTCCGCAGGGATCAGTAATAGCCTCTCCAGCTCTGCACCCGCTAATTCAGCTTTTACTTATTTTCTCTTTGTTGCATAATTCATCAGAGGATTCATAACTTTCTCCTTTTTTCTATATTTTTTTTATTGAAGAACCTGTGAAGTCTATCCACTTATCATCCATAATTCAGTGCAGCTATACTAGGTCCAGTTTTAGTGACATCATAACTTTTACTTTTCTTTTTTTATGGTGGGAACATTTTTGGGGACTTTTTTCTTGTTCGTCAATGAATTTTTTTTTCCAACTCTTCATTTCCACAAGTTCCACATGTCATGATCTTTTATTTTTATTGCAGATACCTGATATATTACAGATCACTGGCATACTGGGTCACCATGGAACTTTTATCTTTACAGTACCATCTTCTGTCTCTTCTGACTCTGGCTCTACTGCACAGCCCAGGTAAAGATCATATTTATGGTACTGAAAGGGACTGTACACATATAAATCTAGAGATAGATAGATCAAAAGATAGAAAACCATATATATATATATATATATATATATATATTATAATATAATATTATATATATATATATATATATATATATACATATGTATCATTTATAGATAGATAGATAGATAGATAAATAAACTGATGATATTTAGAAAACATAGTTAGATAAATAGATGGCTAAATATCTATCTATATCTATCTATCTTTTATCTATCTATTAATTGACAAATAAACAAATACACAGATAAATGATATAGAGAAACATAAATAGATAGGTGGATATAAAAAGAGCAAACAGATGATAGACAGATGTTATATAGAGCTAATAAATAAAAATATAGATAAATGAATAGCTTATATATATATATATATATATATATATATATATATATATATAATAAGTATAAATAATTCAATGTTATTCGTTTGCAATATATATATATATATATTTCACCAAGAAAAGACAACCTTGTAAATATCTTTTATAGTAGTAAGTATTGTATATTAAACTATTATTGAACACACCATACAGACTCATTATGTCGCATATTTTACATTGAAAATGTACAGTACATGTGAGATGGTTAAGCACTGAGTTTAATGTCAATGCCTTTCTTGTAGTTTTTTTTATAGACTTTCCAAGTGTATTTAGATTTCCATCATAAAGAGGAGGCAAGTGGTTCTCACAAATCACTAGCAACATAAGAACAGAAATATGAATGCTGCTTCTCCCAGGGGACCAAGTTATGTATTTTAACCACCTCCAGCTCTGCCATATGGGGAATGGGAAAGCCTTGGATTGGGCTGGGGACTTCCATCATGCAAAATAATAATAATAATAGTGTTGACAGTTAGTAGACAAGAATCAAAACGAAATGTAAATGAAACAAGCAGTAAAGTGAACCTGCACAGGATATGTGGCTCCACATGTAAATGAGCCAGCATGTGGAAATACAGGCACAACTTTACTGGGCACATTTCAGGAATACAGTTGCAAAATAAGGCTTTTCTTTACAGACGGTGCATTGCCAGTATTATAGCTATTGTAGCACCTTATTGGATGAGGACTGGGTGTCTGGTCATTCTCAGCAGACTCTTGGCTCCTTCCTCTGCAGCCATTCAGGGACAATAAGCAGGTAATGCCTTATATCTATGCTTTCATTGTATTCATTTAAAGCCATATTCTTTGTATCCAGTGCTCAGTGTATCACAGACATATGTTATATAGACACAGATATTGTAAATGATGTTCTGCCACACAACAGCTGCTGGGTCTAGGGGAGTAATGCATGGCTGCTTTTAACCTCCTGGGTGCCAGTTCAATATGTTGCTGACTCAGCTGGCAATCAGTGGGTTAAGCACATGGCTTATCAGTAATATACGCTTTATATACAGCATTAATAGCTAATAATGAATTCTGTTTTACAGGTCCTGTTGTTAAGGCCAATGTTTTACTCCCTCGTTTTAATTATTTTGTTAGTCCCATGGCAATAATTAAGCCATTTCATTGGCATTATACAGCACTTTACATGTGGTATCCCTGCTATAGAAAATGTAAGATCATCTGTTCGACCTGTGCTCATTTTTAGGTTTTTAATGGCCATTTCCCCTTTAGTCCATCAAGGTTTAGCTTCACAATAGAGATTGTTGTTTTGGGAGGGATAATGACCATATGAGCAAGACAGAGATGCCACTAATGACCCTGAGACAATGGTGACAGGTGACAGGTTATTGGCTACAGTGAAAGCTCAGCCAAGAAAGTGTTTGCACTGAGCACATAGTGGATCTTTCACTCTTGTAAAATTGGTATCATTGCATGAATTTTTTTTTTTAAAGGACAAATGTCGATTTATTATTACCAAGAACGCAGTATAAATATATAAAATAGCTATATAGATAATTAGATTCACAAATGTATAGGGAGATAGATAGATAGATAGATAGATAGATAGATAGATATTAACCTGGGACTGGGGGTGAGATAGATTTAAACTATTAAATGTTGGACTGAGGATACTGTATTTTATTGCGGATATGTTATCCTACATACATTGGTTTTGTTCTTTATGAACTTTATTTCTTTATTTTATTTTTACTTTATATTTTTATATCATATTTAACAATTCTGCGGCCAATAATACCCTGAAAATGTAAAAGCTGAATATTCTTATATGACTGGAATGTAATTGCTCGTTTTTATATTATTTGACTGTGAAATTGTCATAGAGAAGGAACCTCCAACTAAATTCTTTTCTGGGCGGTCTTTGTGGCAAGTTTTGCTATGACTTAGGTTGGGGTACCCCTTTAGGTTATGTTCCCAAGGGACAGAAATACTGTAGAATTATCATGCGGAATTTCTGTGTGGAAAGTCTATAGTATTTTATAGTAGCAGCAAAGTGAATAAGATGTTAAGAATTCCCATTTATACACTGGAGAAAATAATCTGCCCATGATCTGTGCAGAAACTGATCTGCGGGGTGGATTTAAAATCTGCAGCATGTGTATTATATTCTGTAGGCTTTTACAGAAGATGATCCCCCTTTGCAATGCATTTAGGCTGTAAAATTTGGTGCTTTTTTTCTGTTGTGGTTTTCTGCTGCGTTTCAGTCCAGTGAGAACATACCCTTAATTTTTGCTTATATTTTTATTGACTTAAGTCGCAAAACATTCAGAGTGTAAAGTCCAGGAAATAAAATCCGCACATAAAAAAAGACAATAAATACAGTAGATGGTTTGTTATTTTCTAGCTACTGTAGTATACTAACACTATAACTATATATATATATATATATATATATATATATATATATATAGTATTATTTTTTATTATTATTATTTATTTATATATACCTATTATCTATATAATAGATCCATACTCTCCTACTTTTTCTTGAAATTGAATGATCCGGTGCAAATTAGAAAAGAACAGAACTATACAACATAGATAGCCCCATAAAATCATAAAACCTCTCCATTAAAATGTCGGTATCTAAAAGTCAGCGCCTTATTGTCTCCCTGCTAACCACAGGGCAGAGCCAAGTACAATACAGTATGTAGTCATCACAAACCATCAAACAGTAAAACTATTACTCCAGTGTCAACAAATATAGCCTAGGAAACAAACAAATATATAGCCAGATTACAATTATATACCTAAGTTTAGAGACATTTAGAAGCTTGCAATCTATAATCATTTTACAGAAGGTTGCTCCATATATAATTACATTGCAGCCTCTTGGCATTGACGTGGGCATGCAAAGTGTTCAGCAGCAGCGCAAGGAGGAAGACTGGCAAATAAGTTTTATATTAATGACAATATGTAGGCATTTCCTGTAGGTTCATATCAGGCCATGTTTAGTTTAGGTTATTGTGTTTGGAAATGTAGGAGCAATTGGTTGTATTAACATTGTAGCAGGGTTTAATGGGTTATATTAATAGCAGAATACTGGGGAAACAAGTCATTAAAGAGGTTTCCAGGTTGCATGTAAATAAATCTCAATGAAAGAGGAATGACAAGTTGTGCACTTTGTGCTATGTACTTTATGTACTTTGTGTTGTGAATTTATCACCATTTGCAAGATCTCTGTTTGCTGTTAGTGAATGAAAACATTCTCCTTTATGTCTAGAGGTTATAACCCATACACACACAGCCCTAACAGTTAGCTACAATTATATCCAGTGTAGGACATTTTACACAAACTTACATTGCATAAATGTAGGTGAAATTTAGCAGTCTATTCAACCCACTCTGGACTGCAAAGAAAAGAAATAATTGTAGCAAATGCTGGAATAACTTTCTAGAATTGTTTCTTTAAATAATTTTAATATCTGCTTATTTAGTTACCAGGCAGCATATTTTTATTTTTTGCAGTAAGAAGGCAGTTTTCTGCCTGTATGTGAACATGTCTTAAGGCTCAGGTATTATTCACATTTGTGTGGTTTAATCCATTTTTATGGTCTGTCAATAGACCAGAAGAATGGAATAAAAATTGACGGATCAGTTTAAAGATGGATAACAATGAATCCCAGGGAACCCCATTGGCTATAATGGGGTTCATCGGATATCCATTTTCATATCGTCATCCCTGGACTAAACAGTCACTCTTGCAGGACTTTTTGTCTGCAAATTTATATGGACTCTGCGCCGAATGGATTCCAACACAGATGTGAATGTAGTGTAAGTTTTCTGGCAGCAGAATTTATTGTGAATTCAGATTTTTGTTGTTGACGGATATGAACATCACCCCCTATTGTAAAAATATGTCTCATATAGAGCATATGCATAAGAATTCAGCAACAAAATTCTGAAGAAATTGTACCAGATGTGAATTTGGTCTTTTCTTTCCAAGGGGTTTCAGCCTCTGGATGTAAATAAGGATATTTCTATTCACTGAGAGCAATCTTGAAAACGGCGAAGAGTGGAAACTTTGGGTACATCCAGTTTGGTTGTACCCGCTACAATGGGGAAAAGATGGGGAAGGGCATTTTATAGTCCCAGCAAAGTGAATGAGATTTTTTTTAATTTCTTGTCTATACAGAGTGTGTTCATTTGCTGCATATTTCATATACAACATCATCTGATGTGCAGATTTTCAGTCCACTGTATATACATGTATGTTGCATATTTTTTGGAGTTTACCCCATATACATTGCATGGGGAGCATGGTAAAATATATGTAACAAAGAGCAATGAAATTAGCATAAAAAAAATCAATGGAGAAATGGAATTGTGGAATTTGCAGCGGTTCCAACCTGTGTATACAGACCCTAAAGGTTTAATATTGAATGTTGCTTAACTTTGCTTACTCTGAATTTATACATTAGGTCAAATTTTAGTTGTATTTTCATTGTTTTCAGTGGCGTCTTATGTAAAAACATGGTGGTGACATGTTTTCTGGTAGTGAGAAGGAGCTATATTTGTGTAAGTCAGTTTTGCTGGAGGCAGCTTTGCTATGTATCAAAATATCCCACTATGTTATACAGTATGTCTAGAGATGATAGTTTAATTTGTACGCCACCCACCTACTTGGGCAAGAGTGTGCAATTTTTGACATTTTAAAAACTCACATTTCAGAAATGTGTCTAAACCTTGGCCATGCTGTTAACCATTCCAATTTTGCACTCCACTTTTAGGCTGATGGCAAATGTTATGGAAAAACAGGTTTTTTCCTTGCAAATTTTGCTGTATTTTTTAACCAATGCCGAATGTGGTTTCAAAAGTGATGGGAAATATACAGGAAACAATAATACTTCTCCCCTCTGCTAAATCTACTGCAAAAAAATGCAGCAAAATCTGTAACATAAATGCAGCATTTAGGTAATTTGTGGCCTAAGCCTTACAAGGTGATGTGCATGGGGCAAAATGGCTGTAATGTGGATAATGTTTGATAAATGTGTCTTGCAGCAGATCACATACTATTGTGGAAAAAAAGCGCCAGAATAAAAACACAAATGTATTGATAAATGTGGGCCAATGTGCAGTTTGTGGCTTTTTCTGGAATTTCTGAGCCCAGTTGCGCCTTTATGCAGTATGCTATAAGGTCGGTATTTTTAGATTGTGCTGGAAAATTCCTGTTACTTGAGCCTTGAAATAGTTTCTTAGCGCCTTTTTATGTTAAAAATAAACAGCATGTGAAGGAGGCCTTATACAATATTCAAGCTTTATTTATATAAAATCAGAAACCCCTTTAGGCCGGGAACACTTTGGGCAAATCACTTTGGGTTAGCTGCCATGAATTCACCAGCGCCTTACCTATGGAGATATACAGTTGGAGCAAAGTAAATGAGATTAAATCCCATCCACATGTTGCATGAAAAACCCACAGCGCGATGTGATCATCAGATTTTCCATAGCATGTCAATTATTCCTGCAGGTTTTACCTGTGGATTTTAATCTTTACAATGCAGAGGCTGGATGTTGCAGAAGGACTGGAGATAAATTTAAAGGTGAGCCATAGGCAAAAACCACCTGATTAAGGACGGGACCCCGCATTGCAAAAATGCAGGATTTTGGCAGCAGCAAAAACGCTGTGATTAAGGCCCCTTGCAGACGACCGTGGTGTGGGTCAGTGTGCTATCCATGCATTTCACGGATAGCACACTGACCCATTCTTTCTATGGGCCCGTACACACGACCTTGATTTTCACGGTCCGTGTGCGGGCCAACAGTCCAGGCCTCATCAGATATTCTTGTCCTATTTTGCGGCCCGTGCTTCCGTGGCTCCTACTCATTTAATGAAAGTAGTCGCAGAAGCACTGCCCGTGCACATGCGGCACGTGGCAATATCCCCATGTCTCCCGTGTGCAGCCTGTGCTTTTAATTCACGGTAGGCCGGTTGCAGCACGGTCGTCTGCAACTGGCTTTACAGTACCTGCAAAGTGGATGGGATTCTGGCTAATCTCATCCACACATTGTAGAAAAAAATCTGCAGTGGAAAAGCTGCGTTTTTGAAAAATGCAGCATGTCAATTACACCTATGGAAACTTTGGAGTTTTCCATTTAGGCATAGTAGGGGCAGAAAGTCTGCAGCGGAAAAGTCTGCAGAGGAAAACTCTGTGGTCTTTCTGTGAAAAACGCTGCGGAAAAAAACATGATGCGTTTTCGCCGTGGTCTTTTCTGCATCTTTTTTGGCTGCGACTCCCTACGTGGGGACTCAGTCTTAAGGTGACACTTCCTGCAGCATTTTTGCAGTGAAAAATGCTGATGAATGTCCCTGAAACATTCTGCAGAGTTTTCACTGTATGTGGCCTGACCCTTAGGTTGTGGTTTTTGATACAGTTTTTTGAAGCAAAGTCAGAAGATGGTTCAAAAAGAATTTATATGTGAAAATATGAATCACTTCTGATTTTGGCTAAAAAAAAACCCCTGCTTTTGGCTGAAGCCCCACTTTGCGAAAATGCAGCATTTTACAGTACCTGCAAAGTGAATGGGATTCTGGCTAATCCTATCCACACATTGCAGAAAAAAATCTGCAGCAGAAAGGCTACGTCCCCACGTTGCGCAAATGCATTTTTTGTTGTTGAAGATTTTGCTGCGTTTTTTTGAGGCAAAGCCAAGAAAAGGTACAAAAGGAATGGGAAATATATAGGAATACTTATACTTCTACCTGCTGCTAAATCCACTCCTGGCTTTGGCTCAAAAAACCGCAGCAAAATCTGCAACAAAAAAAAGCTGCATTTCCACAACATGGGGCCGTAGCCTTAAGCTGTGTTTTCAAAAACACTTGCAGCATGTCAATTATACCTGTCAATTAAATTCTGGCGATTTCCATATATGTATAATATGGGCAGAAAATCCGCACAGGAAAACTCTGTTAGGCTAAGGCCTCACGTTGCGAAAATGCAACTTTTTTTTGTTGCAGTTTTTGTTCCGGTTTCTTGAACCAAACCAAGAATGGTAACAAAAGGAATGAAAGGAATGGGAAATATATAGGTAGCTCTTATATTTCTACCTTCTGCTCAATCCACTCCTGGCTTTGGTTCAAAAAACAGCAACAAAATCTGCAACAAAAAAAGCTGCGTTTCCGCAATGTGGGACCTTAGCCTTAAAACACAATTAAAAACGCTGCAGAAATAAAACCTGATGTTTATCCACCGTGTTTTTTTTTCCACAGTGATTTTTGCTGTTTTTCATTACGTGGGGCCTTAGCCTAAGGCTAAGGCTCCATGTTGCAGTTATGCAGCATTTTTGGCTGCTGCGGAAATGCAGCGGAAAACACTGCATTTTACAGTCCCAGTAAAATGAATGAGATTCTGGTTAATCTCATCCCCATATTGCATAAAAAAGATCATTGGAAAAGCTGCGTTAATGAAAAACACAGCATGTTAATCCTATTTGTGGAATTTCGAGCATTTTCCTTATATATTGCATAGGGGAAGAAAAAAGCAGAGAAAAACACAGCAAAATAATCAATGAAAAATGCTGCTGAAAAAATGCAGCGTGCTTTCCCAGCGTTTCTTCCAGAGAGTTTTTTTTAGCTGCAGTTCACTACGTGTGGCCTTAGCCTAAAGGAGGAGGCTACACTTTGTAGAAAAACTGCATTATTGTTAAACATTTTTCTGTTTTTTAAAACCCTTCTGCTAAACCCAGTCTTTTGTCTGCACTTCAAACTGCATCAAAAACAGTATGAGGAGAGTTTTTCTTAAGACTGGTGATTCTTACTTCATTCCAAATTGTTCGATTTTTAGCAAATTCATCTCAAATGAACTAAATGCATTTTTAGAGGAGGCCCAAAAGAGGTGAGGAAAGGTGAGTATAAATGTTTTTTATTTTTTTAAACCTCCCCTGGGCCTCCACAAATCTTACTCTGGGGTCTGAATAGAGTATAATAATTTCATTTCTGGTTCTATCTGAACTTCTAAATCAGACACCTGAGCCATCCAAACCTGAGCGTTGCCACCGTGGCCCACCTAGATTCCCATCTTGCACTGCCCTCTTACTAAAAAAGTGTCAAGCAGGGAGTAGAGGCTGAGATGTGCAACAGTGGACCAAAACTGCGCCTCAACTTGGTGCATTTTCCAGGAAAATTGCTTTTGTTAGTCTGGCATTAATATTATACTGGTAGTCTATTTCATTAAAAGGTAATCCCATTATATAAACCTATAACATAACCATAGGGACCCCCAGTGATCACAAGACCTGGTTCTTCTGAGTGCCCCAGGTGAATGGTGCAGTGGTGCACATTCATGGTTACGGCACCATTCTATTCTATTGGATTGCCAGGACTTAATCTCTAGCAGTCCCATAGAAGTGAATGGAATGGTAGCCATGCATGCACACACTAATCCATTCACATGAAGCACTTGGGGAAATTGCAGGTCCTTGTTCTCTGGACCACTGAGGGTCTTAATGGTTGAATCCGTAGCAACCAGACACTTATGCCCTATGGAGAAAGTACCGTTTATGGCACCCAATATCTCCATATGGCACTAAACAAAGCCTTGGTTGGCAGTGCCAGGAGCCATGAGGCTTCATATTGAGGAGTCATATAACCTCTGTGCACTGACTTTGCTTGAGCCCTTATAGGAGTTCTTCCAGTGACACTGGGGTACTGGATTGTCCAGCAGAGAAGGTTCACCTTTAGATCTGTCACCTCTCCTGACATGTCTGTTGTAGAAAATGCAACCCATGAAATAACAACCTGGAATAGTTTTTTCTTATAACTCTGTTTTGGATAATTCCTTTTTATTCTTTCTAAAAATTTATGAAAGAATTGACACCTGGGTGTTCCCATTCCCCTTGTGCAGGGTGTGTCCGTACAAAACTAAGCACTACCAGAGCACATTGGACAATGTCAGACTGTGTAGATGTGCCCTCTACTGGTATTACCCAGTTTATTTATAAACTTCTAGTAGGAATAAAAGCATAGCACAGGTTTTACAGAAAAGTCGTCACAAAATTTTTATTTCTTTGGGAATATAAGTATTACAAAACACCACTGTCACAAGAAGTCTTTTTATAAAAGATGTGAAGTTGCTATATCCGGAGAAGAGTCCTTTCTGTCGGCATTTATTCTCCAGTTAGGATCTTTGCTGGGTAGATCCATCTGTATTTACCCTCTATTGCCAGATTATACAGATATAGCAAATGCAAAAGCAGGGAGTAACTTCAAATAGTTGTATCTCCGGTTTTATACCACCTAAAAAGGTGCTTCTGAGAATCGCAGCTTTCAGATGGTACCAATATCACAACACTAGCTGTAAACAGAGAAATCACTAAATAAAAAAGTCGGGAATGTGATTTTCATATGCTGCAGCCAACTGTGTTTTTATCTCTGTTATAGCTAGCGCTGCGATACTTTCAGACTCTCAGCTTTCAAATAAAACCAGTGGTATAAAAACAGAGATACAGCTATTAGAAGTGATAATTCCCCCCCCCCCCCCTGCTGTTTGTGTAGATACTGGCTATATGAGGTGAATATAGGACTCTTAGTTAATGCATTGCTAAGGAAAACTTTAAAACTTGTTTTCTGCTATAAGAAAGTACAATAGGTTAATAAAGTACAAAAGAAAGTGCATTTTAGCCATATTATGTTTACTATACACTAGAAATACTGTCGTCTCTCGTGACCTAGGCCTCCAAATGAAATCAGGGAGAGTACAGTTCAATAATATTATTCTCTGATTAAAATCATCCTTGGTAAGATGGGTGGCATGCATGACCAAAATGGAGCCAGCCATATCAATATATGCACAATGCAACAAATACACAAAAATAAACAGCACTGCCAAACAATATGAACTATATCTAAGCCTGATATTTCAATTTCAATGTGGTACTGTCATAACTCCCAGGCAGCGCATCCTCCATCATTTTTACTTCTTGTATTAAGTCACTTGCACACTTATGTCACCAGCGCCTCAAATACAATCCACACAAAGCTTTTTCCTTTCTCTATAACCACTACACCACTGCTCCTCTGTGTCAGTCACTGCACTGGTTTTACATTCACTTTAGAAGACAATTTAAACTTATTACTCCCACCCACGAAGCTCTCCAACTAAGACAAATATCAGAAACAGGGTGTGAAAAATTAAGTACAAGGCATTGCTGTCCCAGAGCTGACCTTCCCTTACTGTGCATATTTAATCTGCACTATAATAGATTATTAGTAATGATAATAAAAATTCTCACATGATAAAAGCAATGTTTATATCTACTGAGGTACTTCATAGTGTCCTGTCCATCAAGCAGTCAAAGCCCACCCACCAGCTTGTTGAAGAATACAGGAAACGAGAAGAGAAGCTAGCTGGCAAAGCTTGTGATAGAGGGAGATGGGAAAACCCCTTTATATGGTAATTAACTTTTCAGACAACTTAGAATCATTTAATAGAGCATGTGACTCTGCACCAAAATGTAATGCACTTTAATTAAAAATGTGGCTGCTTTCTGCCTGAAAAGCCTCTGAAAAGTTTTTGCCACTAGGTGACCCCTTGTAGCTAATCTTCAGTTCACTCCCTGTTACTAGGGAAGTCCATCCATAGATACAGATTGCTCTTTTCTTGTGTCAGGAATCAAATAGGCTGCATCATGCCTGCATGTACTTGCAGTTCACTGTTCCTGGATCTCCTATATTATTCTCATTTGGACCTTTCTCAGCTATTTCTTTGATATTGTACAGTTACTCCTGGCAGAATTACAAGTAAAAAACAGTATTAGTAGTATTGAATAGGCAATAGACCACCATGTTATTAAAATTAGGTGCTAGCTGAAAATCATCATACTTCATCATTTGGCTAATTCCTACAGGTATATATACAGTCTATATATACAAAATGTACAGAATCAAATACTGCTTTGACATTTGTGGAAAAAGCAGACATACCATATAAATCTAGAAGTAGCCATAAGTTATAGCCATAGATACACCTGCTAGTGAAGTGTCTATAAAAAGGAATAGGATATGTATAAAGAAACAGGAATAATACATCTTCATATGGACATATTAAAAATCTGTTCTATTACCATTTATTGTGGACTCAGTTGCCCTGCCGATGATTGCCATACTTTATACAGTATGTTCCTAACATACATGTTCTGTTCTTTTTCTTTCAGATGTTTGCCAAGCCTACCTCACATAGGATGTTCTGGCATAGAAAGCTTCTGAACTAGTCACAGATCCATTGAGGAAATACTCAGTGTTCTACCCATGTGTTCTACCCAAGGTATTAATAGAAACCAACTCCTCTATTATTAATGCCTTACTAAGTATCGGGCTGATGGACACCAATGGACAATATATCAGCTTTTACACAGGATTAAACAGGGTAACTTATTGAGAAAGAGTGTATCTATGTATGCTCCATATAATTGTTCCAATAACTGGGCAATCGAAATTAAGTTTAAAGAGGCATAACTGTCATCTCAATATAGGGGTAAATTGTTGATCATTGGTGGTCCGACCATTGGTGGTCCCCAGCTGATCATGAGCATGGAGGTCTCTTTCCTCTATCTAAATGGAGCCTCTATGGTTTCAAATGTGCTGCTTCATTCCTTTAGGGGCAGAAGGGATCCCATTCTTGTAATAAGTGGGGGTCCAAGAGGTTGGATCCCCAAGTACAGAGGATTGGGATAACTAGAAATAGCCAAAATACCCACTTAATGGAATTCTTTCACATCCTTTTTACATGCATTCTTTACCTATGAACAAGAGGTTGAACATATAATGTAAAACACTTGAGTCATATTGTGTGGGAAGTGGAGTAGGCCACAGCTTTATTTAACAACACTAAACACGGAGGAGAACCTTGACATAGTTCTTAGTCAATGACGTCAGATAGCTGCTGCGGACTTGGCAATGCTATTTGTACAAGACAACTTACATAAAGAGCAAGGTTCTTTCTCTTCAATTAATGCAAAACACTGACCAAAAAACAACATGTGAATAAGGCGGAATCCACAGGGAATGATTACCTGCAGTTTATTTTCCTAAGACCTTGCTCCGGAGCCACTTTTTAAGCTCTATTAGGGTAGAGCTATGGTCCATGACTACAGTTTAGCTACAGTGTGTACAAGGAGCCTTAAGAAGCTAACACCCTGCTCCATAACCAATCTGGGAGATTTAACACCTTGGATGCAGCGGTCAAACATACCGTGTGCGCTCGCGAAGTGGTTAAAGGGATGTGACATCAAAAAGCATTTTACACTAAGCACAGACCTCATGAGATGGCATATCCCTGCAGAATGCCGTGGTAGTCTTGCTGGTTTAGTATGCCTTGAGTTTTGAATAAATCACCAACAGTATCGCAAGCAAAGCACCCTACACCATCACACCTCCTCCTACAGTGGGAACTAGACATGTACAAACCATCCACTTACCTTTTCTGCATTTCACAAGGGCAGGGAAGCTGCAACCAAAAATCTGAAATTTTGACTCATCAGACACAAGTACAGATTTGATTATGTCCATTCCATGTGTTTTTTGGCCCATGTAATTCTCTTGTTTTTCTTGTTGGTCAGTTGATCCGTATTTGTAGAAATTTGACCATAAAGATCTGATTCTTGCAGTCTCCTCTAAACAGTTGATGTTGAGATGTGTCTGGTCCATGATCTCTTTGAAGTATTTATGTGGGCTTTAATCTGAGGTGCTGTTAATTTGCGGTTTCTGAGGCTGGTAAGGCTACATTCACACAACAGTAATTAATGGCCCTGTGACGTCCGTTTTTTTATCGGACTTCACACGGCAGCATTAGATTCAATTTCAGTGAATGAGTGCAATTCACTTGACGATTATTTTGGCGGTGCGTTGTCATGTCCTATTTTTGTCCATTTTCACGGATCCCTCCATACACTCAAATGTATAGGGGATCCATAAAAACAGGTGCCCCTCGGTCTTCAGAATGTGGCCTAACACTAATGAATTTATGGTCTGCAGCAGAGGCAACTCTTGGTCTTCCTCTTCTGGGGTAGTCCTCATGAGAGCCAGTTTCATCATAGGGTTTGATGTTTTCAGGACTGCACCTGAGGATACTGTCAAATTTCTTGAAATTTTCTGTATTGACTGACCTTAAAGTGGTATTCCCATGAACATAATCATATTTATATTTGTACATAATACAAAGTTAAATATTTTTTCAAATATAAGTAGCTAAAAATTCTGCAGAGTTTTAAAGATTTTCTCTAACTATGTTAGTGGTGACAGCCTGTTTTCTTGATCGGTTGCCAATGGATACAACCACGTATGCAGAAACTTTCTATGGTCAGGAACTTGTCAGAAACTCAGCCATGATTTTCGTATTGTAGCTAGTTTATCAGGCAGGGACACTACATGTATCAGAAGATATCCCGGCCACAATAATTAAATCATGGCTGATTTTCTGACCTTAGAAAGTTCCTGCATTCATGGTCGTATCCACTGGCAACCGATCAAGACAATAAGACTGTGACCACAAGATATTTAGAGAAAATCTTTAAAGCTCTGCAAAATGTATAATTACTTATATTTGCAAAAATGTTTAACTTTTAATTATCTACAAATTTAAAAATGGTTATGTTCGTGGGAATACCCCTTTAATGTATTACATAAATGAAACTGTTGTTTCTCATTAGTTTCTCTTTAGTGGTTCTGGCCATAATGTGACTTAGAACAGTACGGCTAAATACTGTATGGAACAGATCAGTCAGGTGTGTCCAAACCTTTGACTACTACTCTATCACGCACGAAATTTTATGAAAGATACAGAAGATACAAGTTACTCTCAGTTTTCAAAGTGTTTCCCCACCCCGAAGCAACATTTTCCTATAAATGTTAGGAAGTAGATCTAACAGCAATTTCTTCATATTCTTGTTTTAGGGCTAATTCCTTTTCGCACATTCTTTTTCTTGCTGGCAAGCTGAAAAAATAACAACAGATAAAAGTTAGAAAAGTATCCGATAATTTCCTATAATTTCACCAGTTTGTAGTTCTATTTAGAAAATTCTAAAATTAAAGCGATTGTCCAGGAATTGTGCAGGGAATCAGTGGCCTCAGCAACTGCAGGAAAGGACCCAGTGACGTATGTGAGTGATGTTACTGGTCCTATCCAGCCAGCGTTGAGGCCACTGATTGGTGTGAATTTGGGACACTAAGCCAGCAGTAGGTCCTTATGGACTGATAGTTTAGTGTTCCAAATATTCCTGTATTAACAAGGTTACGCATATATTTGGAGAATGCATCAGGGTTCCAAAAATCTGTGCGCTCAGCTTCAGCTGATGCTCTGGCTTTTTGTTTTGTCACTGACACAGCTCTACTCCTGTTGCTTGTATATGGAGTAGAGTGAGGTTGTCACAAGACAGAGAGTCATGTCGTCAGCAGAGGAAGCGTAGCTACTGGGCCATGGACCCTGAGTAAGCCCCACAGATACCTCTAACACATAAAATATACCACTATTCTAAAGGGTACAAGGTAGGTAGGGGCCACATTACAGATTTTGCCCTAGGGCCCTGGAGCTTGAAGTTATGCCTCTGGTACCTTTATTAATGTAGGAATATTTAGAGCACTAAACCAGCAGTCCACATATCTATATTTCAGATGATAAATATATGCAAAGTCTGTACGTCTGTACTGTATGTAAGTCATAGTTGTACTGTCTTTATTTACCATCATGTTATTACAATTTTCACCTTGGATGTTGTCAGCTTCAACAGCTTTAGTAGCTTAAATAAAACAAGAAAACAGCACCAAGCAGTTCATTATGTAATACTGTTTGACACTAAAAGTAATGATACTTTTTTCGGACTCTCACCTTGGGGAGTTGTGCGCTAGGCCACAACTACCATATCGTGCATTGGAACCGTTTCACAGAGGGTTCCTCTCTGGGTGTACAGCAGCAGCAGAAACCAGCAGGCACCCAAGGGTGTCAGGAGTGTAGACAGGAGGACCAAATTCCAAGCCGGAAGGCTACGTCAAGTGGGAAGGAACCACGCTTCACCCATATATGCATTGCTACTTCCTGTACACTTGACAAAGGGGAGATATCCTCTAAACGCGTAGCGTTTGGATTTAAATAAAGAGTTTTTGGATATTACATATCTGGGTGAAGCGCGGTTCCTTCTCACTTGACCTAGCCTTTCGGCTTGGAATTTGGTCCTCCTTTAGTGTGACTATATTCTAATAAAATGGAGCAGATTTATAAATATTGACTTAATAAAATGCTCTCTAGGTTGCCCATAACAACCAACTGCAGCAAAGCTTTCATTTCTTATAGTGCTTTTGAAAATAAAATTGTATCTGCCATCACTTCATAAGGGGCTTCTCCAGATTCCTTGCTTTCGTTTACACAGCCTAGCAGTTGAGTGATGACTACATGCCTATGCAGTAAGCATCAGCGCCCCTAGTGGCAGCTGTAGGTAGTTAGATTGTTATCATTTTGCTATATGACTGTGAGAAGGAAATTAGGTGCAGAAGTGCCTCAGGCATGGTGGCCCTGGGGTGCCTGAACACAGTGGGAGTGATGGCACATTTACAGGCAATTTACTTGTTCACATTTGAGCACACTATTTGAGTGTTCCTTCTGGCTATGGCCAATATAGGGAATTCTGTCCTGCACTCTGTGTTTCTTTTCTATGTTTGTTTGCCACAGGGTCATACAGGATATGGTGCTGGAGCTCTGAAATGGAGTGTGTGGTCATCGCGTTCCTCAACCCCCTGCTTAACCCTTGGAGTTATCTTAGACTTAGTTCCTTGAATTTGGGTGGAAGCAGGGAACTAGACCAGTGCTCTTGCAAGGCCTGTGGGTTCTGGAAGGTCATTGGGATCGCTTCTCCTTTTAGAGATGACCTGCAAATAGACTGCATCCTTCTACTTACCCATACATATAGCAGGAGTATAACATGGGAAACATAATTGAAGGAACAGACCTAACAGTAACAGTTATTCTACAGTTCAGATGTTGAGAGAAAATGCCAACCATCATAGTTTTAATGTGCTTATAACCTTATTTCTGATTAATTTTCTGCCTTAAAGATACCCCAAGTACATTATATCCAATGTAAAGGAACAATCCGGACCAAACAGCCGAACTGCTGTACAGAACTCAACCATTTTTTACATCTCTCCTGCAGCATTTTCTTGTAGTCAAACAAGACTCCCCCTCCCTGCTCCATAGACATCTATGTCAGCAGTGACTCAGTCTGGTAAATGGAGAACAAAGCTTTTTCCTTTAATAAGATATATTACACAGTTTCTTCTATTCACGTGTACTTTTCATTTATGAATTGCTGTTTTACAATTGAAGGTATGAAGGATTAGGAGCCATTACATACTTGTTTATACTTAGATTTACCAGCTATTTATGAAGAATTCATTCATTTTGAAAGAAATCCTACCCATAAATACTTTCTTGTTATTTGTGTTTACAAGACGGCCTTGTTGTGGATATGTTTTATAAGCGTAATATTAACAGCATAACCAATATCTCCTGTGCTTGATGGAAGTATTAGTCCAGGAGATTAGAGAAACTTAGAGGTTTCCCACTAAAAGGTTTTATGACATGTCAATCAGCTTGAAGTATTTGAACATCACCAGTTATAAGCGTGTTCCTGGCGTGTAGACTGGAATTATCCACCAGTGATCCCTCCTCCTCCCTCTACCTTACTGTGAACAGGGACTTATTAGCCAGCACTGTAGCTTTTGCTCATAGAAGCTACTTTGATATTTAGATATTTCTACCGTTAAACTAGGCCAAAGACATGGACAAGAGAAAATCTTATTTGGCAAGAAACATTTGTCCAAAAGTGTACCATTGCAATTAGTAACTAAATTATTTACGTCCTATTATATAGGCTATGGTGAAATTCATTGCTGGTGAGATGGGAATAACTTCTCCCTGTATCGTCCTTTATGGCAGGAACATATGGTATAGCAGTTCTGCTCTACACTGCTCCCTTAAGGCAGGGTTCACACTACCGTTGGAGTCTGTTATGAAGGTGTCCGTTAAAAAAAAAAAAAACGGACACCTATCATAATGGACACTAACTGATGTTAATGTGTCCGTTTTTTTTAACTGATCCAATTAATGGTTCAGTTAAAAAATCGGATACATTAGCATCAGTTAGCATCAGTTAGTGTCCATTAGCATCAGTTAGTGTCCGTTTTTTAACACTGTCCGTTTTTTTTGTTTGTTTGTTTCTCCTTTCTGAGCATGCGCAGGAAAAAAACGGACATAAAATAACGGTCAGTAACTGATGGCTATCAGTTATTGTCCGTTATAAGTCCGTTACCCATAGGCTTCAATGTTAAAAAAATAAAGGACACTTGCTGTCCGTCAAGAATCCGTTTTTTTCAAACGGACAAAAAGTCCTGCATGTAGGATTTTTTGTCCGCGAAAAAAAAACAGACTTCTGACAGATTTGGTGTAAACGGACACAAACGGACACTAACGGACACAATATAAAAACCCATTAAAATGAATGGAAATTTGAACGGATTTCTGACGGTTCAGCTAGTGTCCGATGCTAAAATCTTGTAACGGACAATAGCAACGGACACTACTGACGGTCACCAACGGTAGTGTGAACGCCCCCTAACTTTAATAGTGGAGAGCAGGAGTAACAGAAACAATGTAGCACAGCTGAACTACAATGTTTCTGTAAAATCACAGTCACCGAAACAGTGGAAGGTGTTTTCTGTGTCTCCCATTCTCCTCTATTTCTGTCTTAGGGGCAGGGATCTATTATTCCCTGAGCAATTTCCTCAGATGGAAATAACCCTTTGGCTAAGGCTCAAAGTTGTGGAAACGTAACGTTTTTTTATTGTAAATTTTGCTGTGATTTCTTGAGCCCAAATCAGGAATGGCTTGAAAAGGAATGGGAATTATAAAGGAAGCTCTTAGACGTTTCCCTTTTGTTAAATACACTTCTGTTGGCTCCACGTTGCGTTTCCACAATGTGGAGCCAACAATGTGTACAAATATTGCAGCAAAATTCTGGCATTGCATTTTTTTTTCTGCAGCACTTTTCATTGAGTTTTAGCTGCATTTTCCTCAGCCGAAAAAAAAAAATAAAAAAATTCTTCGTTTTACAGTACCCACAAATTGAATGAGATTCTGGCTGATCCCATCTACACGCTGCAGAAAAAAAAAATCGCTGCAGAAAAGATGCTTTTTCAAAAAAAAATATGTTTTTGAAAAACGCACCATGTCAATTATACCAGCGGAAACTCTGGTGTTTTCCTTATGGATATAATCAAGGAAGAAAATCCGCTGAGAAAAATATTTTTAAAATAGGCCGGGGAGGTAAAAAAAAATAAAAATCATACTCACCTGTCCCCAGTGCTCTAGTGTCCTCCCAGCATGGTCCAGTCCTGTCTTCTCGAAGCGAAATTCCTCGCCGTCTGTGACGTCTTGGATCACCTCCACTGAATCCAGCACCTAATGGTGAAAAAATCCTGTAAACTGGACATGAAGCTAAAATAAAAATTCCCATGAACTAACAATAAGAAATAACCTAATAGTCAAGCATTGTGGAGGGCAGGTCACTGGTGAAGAAGCAGTGGGCCATTTTTATTATTTTTATAGCATGTGGATCTTCTCTCTTGACCTCATACTGGATCCCACACTGTCAAAACCTAAATTTCAGGAAGCTTATACAGGATGGGGACACCAGCATCTGCAATCTGGATGTTACCACAAAGTTTTGAACATCATTTCAGGTCTTACAAAGGTATGTAAGTATTAATTTTCCTGGGGTGATGTTATTTTATTTTATTAAATTTATTGAACTTAATCTAACTTAATTTTGGTCCTATCTAGGAGACTAGAAGATGTGACGAATTTGACCCTTCCATCTGTCAAACTCCTTAAGGCTACTTTCACACAGTCAGTATTTGGTCAGTATTTTTCATCAGTATTTGTAAGTCAAAACAAGTACTGGTTAGAGAACAGGAACTGGTTCCAGAAGAGGTTATGGTTTAGCAATATGTAGAGTCTATTCTTAGTCTTGGATTACAAGTACTGATGCAAAATGCTTGCCAAATACTGACCATTTGAAAGTGGTTTGAATGTTGCTGTCACTACTGACTGCAGCACCTAAGGGTTAAGTAAGCCGATCAGATATACACTTCCTGATGCAGGTATGAAAACAGTTGAGGAGTAAACAATAAGGGAGCCGCAAAGAACCACCGCTTTTGGGAGAACGGATGGGCATCCAGTTACACCCTAATAAAAAGTGCCACTTTCTATCAGGACATGAATAGGAAGTCCTGAGACAGGAAGAAGTTAATCAAATACCTAATGTCCTGTTTGTTAAACATGTAGCAAAAATAGCGCCATGAACTAACAATAGGATTTCACTGATGGTCCAGCGCCATGGTGGAAGTGACAGCAGATCTCTAGGGAAGCCGCATCAGGTCTTTGTGGTTATTCCTTTAGGTCTTGGAATATTCTCTAATGGACATCAGCATCTGTAATCTGGACTTTACCACAGGCATGTGAGCTTAACGTCAGGTATTACAGTGCTAAGGATGTGTATTATTATATTATATTATATTATATTATATTATATGTATGTATGTATACTCATTTCTAATAGTTTGCTGCTTCTTATAATCTAAAATTGAAGTCCATAATCTTCCTAGATCACCTATTTATCTATGTAACATACTTTGTACATTTTATATGCAGTTATGATGCCTCATCCTGAATATGTGATATTTTTCTTGTGCACTAAATCATGCAAATAAAATGATGGCAATTAGGAGAGTGCAAGTAAAGGCAAATGTACTGTTCAGGAGTATGAGAAATCTCAAGGATATTTTTGTTGAATCATGGTTAGAGTTTAGAAAAAACTATGTTCACATCTGCATTGAAGTCTCCATCACTGGATGTAAAAGGGCTGCAAATCTGACTTTTTCGTCTGGCGGTTTCAGTTTAAAAGAATGGACACCTAACGGATTCCATTATATTTAATGGGTTCTATCGGGGTTCATATGTGATCGCTGTTGTAGCAGTCCACCTATCCGTTTTTCTGGTCCTCCGATGGACCAGAACAACGGATAGGCAACACTCATGCGCACTTAGCGTAATGGTCTATAGAAAAAATATTGTATGATAATTTGAAAAGTTTATATCTCTCACAGATGTTCTTCAAAAGAGATTTAGTGGGATACTTTAAATAGGACTTTTCTGACATCAGTTTTATTATACAGAGCTAGAAAGCTGATGTTATGCTGAATTCAGTGAACTGTCAGCTTTGCCAGTATGTGCCTGGGTGCTGGAGATATGGGCGCCGTTAGTTTCGGCACCAAAATACCTTCACAGTCAGAAGGGCAGGTCTTACAGCCCAGCGTCATTGCCGGCCAGCCTATCACAACTAATTCCCCACGGGGCCTCAGCATTTATAGTTATTGGCTCAGTGGTTAGCACTGCAGCCTTGCAGCGCTGTAGTCCTGGGTTCAAATCCTGCCAAGGACAACATCTGTAAGGAGTTTGTATGTTCTCCCCGTGTTTGCGTGGGTTTCCTCCGGGTACTCTGGTTTCCTCCCACACTCCAAAGACATACAGATAGGGAATGTAGATTGTGAGCCCTATATGGGACAGTGACTGTCAATATTTGTAAAGCGCTGCAGAATATGATGGCGCTATATAAGTAAGCATAATAAATAATAAGTTATTGCATTGTTGATGTAGAGGCTAACTATGTCTCTCCTATATGCAACCCTAACCTGCCTGGTTTGACATGGATATAGCAGGTGGTGCCTCATACTAACAGTCACAGGAGGCAGTGCCACCTACTGGATCCACTGTGTACCAGACAGCACCTGATTTTACCCACTCCATTCTAGTATCTACCCATTTATCATATGCCCTAAGGCAATGTCCTTCTGTACATGCTTATGACCTATGCAACCATTCAGTAAACAGAGAGGTCTAAATGTAAGACACAAGACAGTAGAGGGCAGCAATTGGTTGCAATGGTTATGTGGATGAGGGACATTGTCACTTCTGTACAAATAAACAGATACTGGTAGGGACCACCAGTGGTAGAGATGGAGTAGTGGGCGATTTAAGTTTAAGTTCCAAAGATGTCAAATATGTCACATTGATAAATGTTATTGTAGCAAGGTTTTCTACACATAGTACACATATATTTTTTCTTTTATCACATTCCCTGCTTTTAATCATTTTCTTTTAAATCCTGGACAACCCCTTATAGTATTTCAAGCCAATGATATCCATCACCATAGCAAAATGTACATTTTTGTTAATTCTCTGTCCTGTAAACTTTATTTTCACACTATTTTAAACTGATCTGTATATCATGGTAAAGTCATATACAGTATTTCCTAAAAGTCTTGTCACAAAGGTCAGGACCTCAGGGACACTCAGCAATCTTGTGAATGGGCTGGTGCCATCTACTCTATTAATGGACAATGACAAGGTTAGCAGATATAGTTCGTTTTTATATAACAAGATGTGGTATTCTAACGTTCTAAAATGTGGTGTTATAAATAATATGTGACTCAGTCTTAACCAATGTCTATGGAGAAAGGGGTGGGGAGGGGGCTAGCATTAGCTAAATGAGGCTCTGTATAATGCTCAGTAAGGAAGCAGCTTCCAGATCTGCATTCAGTAAGGACCTGTCATTTTGAGCCATCTATTTTTGCAATTCTGTATCCTGTTGTTCCTCTGTTATTCTTCCTGAATATTTACAAATAAAATGATGACTAGATGTTACCATTACCTTTGTTAATGCACCGTCTGACGCTGGGTTCATACCTGCGCTTGCACTACATTAGGGGATTCCGTTCCTCATGCGGAGAGAAAAGCACTGCAAGCAGGACTATTCTCTTGGCATTTTTCCACCCTTTTCGGGCGTAAACCGGGCAGAAAACACAGGGACCCTATTACAGTTTATGGGGTCCACAGGTTTCCTAAGGTAACCGCTTTATTATGCGGATTAGGTTTCCGTTCAGGGGGTCCCCAAGCGGACGCCCAAACGGAAACCAGAACGCAGATGTGAACCGGGCCTTACTCTGTCAGCAGCGATTGGACAATGGCAGAAAATAATATGGAAAATTTTCCTGAAAAAAGTAGACTCTGGTTCTTATCATGGATATTTTCTTTACAAGCAATTTACGTATAAAAATTATTATGGTTCCTACGTTTCCAAGCGGTGATAACAATCATTTCCCATTTTAAGGACATAAAATATTGTTGTGCATACTTAAAATGATTCTTATAAGTTCTCAGATTGTTAAATGTAAATGCAAGCCCAAATTTGTATACACAAGTACATTGTGGCATGGATCGATTTGCATTGTTAACCAGTGGCACGTTTACAATAAGCCCAGGTCTACACAGCGACTTTTGCTGTGAATTCCATCTTGTGACCAAAGATCTCCTTGCCTTCCTGTGACTGCTTTTCCATTGTATGTGAATAGGTTACAATAGTGATTTCTAGGGTGCTGTGACTGAGACTTCTAGTTGCCAAAAAAAAAAAATCCAACAGTGCTTGATCGTCACATTTGCAGTACCCTCAGGGTCGTAATGCAACTCCATTCGTTCACATTGACAGAGGAGTCGCAGGGCAACTATACGAAGGGAGTGATGTTTTATCTGGCCATCCTTGTGGTTGTTTTACGATTGTGGATTTGCCCATAGTTTACGGAATGATTACATAAAATCTAAAAATAATATTGTAGCTTTAGTTACAAGTGATTACAGGTACATGCAGCGAAGCAGAACAAAGAGGGAGAATTATTAAGCAAAATGCCTCAAAATAGAGGCATGGAGGTTGTCATTATGTGTTTTAGGCTGAGGCCCCATATTGTGAGCTGCAGCCAAAAAGCACCGCGGAAAGGACTGTGGCGGAAATGCATCGCGTATTTTTACACAGTGCTTTCCACAGAAAGTCCATAGAGTTTTCCTCTGTGGACTTTCTGCCCCTATTATACCTACACTACCGTTCCAAAGTTTAGGGTCACTTAGAAATTTCCTTATTTTTGAAAGAAAAGCACAGTTTTTTTCAATGAAGATAACATTAAATGAATCAGAAGTACACTCTATACATTGTTAATGTGGTACGGTAAATGACTATTCTAGCTGCAAACGTCTGGTTTTTAATGCAATATCTACATAGGTGTATAGAGGCCCATTTCCAGCAACCATCACTCCAGTGTTCTAATGTTACATTGTGTTTGCTAACTGTGTAAGAAGGCTAATGGATGTTTAGAAAACCCTTGTGCAAGTATGTTAGCACAGATGAAAACAATTTTGCTGGTTAGGGAAGCTATAAAACTGACCTTCCTTTGAGCTAGTTGAAAATCTGGAGCATTACATTTGTTGGTTCGATTAAACTCTCAAAATGGCCAGAAAAAGAGAACTTTCATGTGAAACTCGACAGTCTATTCTTGTTCTTAGAAATGAAGGCTATTCCATGCGAGAAATTGCCAAGAAACTGAAGATTTCCTACAACGGTGTGTACTACTCCCTTCAGAGGACAGCACAAACAGGCTCTAACCAGAGTAGAAAGAGAAGTGGGAGGCCTCGCTGCACAACTGAGCAACAAGACAAGTACATTAGACTCTCTAGTTTGAGGAATCGACGCCTCACAGGTCCTCAACTGGCAGCTTCATTAAATAGTACCCGCAAAACGCCAGTGTCAACGTCTACAGTGAAGAGGTGACTCAGGGATGCTGGCCTTCAGGGCAGAGTGGCCAAGAAAAAGCCATATCTGAGACTGGCTAATAAAAGGAAAAGATTAATATGGGCAAAAGAACACAGACATCGGACAGAGGAAGATTGGAAAACAGTGTTATGGACAGACGAATCGAAGTTTGAGGTGTTTGGATCACACAGAAGAACATTTGCGAGACGTAGAACAACTGAAATGATGCTGGAAGAGTGCCTGACGTCATCTGTCAAGCATGGTGGAGGTAATGTGATGGTCTGGGGTTGCTTTGGTGCTGGTAAAGTGGGAGATTTGTACAAGGTAAAAGGGATTTTGAATAAGGAAGGCTATCACTCCATTTTGCATCGCCATGCCATACCCTGTGGACAGCGCTTGATTGGAGCCAATTTCATCTTACAACAGGACAATGACCCAAAGCACACCTCCAAATTATGCAAGAACTATTTAGGGAAGAAGCAGGCAGCTGGTATTCTATCTGTAATGGAGTGGCCAGCGCAGTCACCAGATCTCAACCCCATTGAGCTGTTGTGGGAGCAGCTTGACCGTACGGTATGCAAAAAGTGCACATCAAGCCAATCCAACTTATGGGAGGGCTTCTGGAAGCATGGGGGGAAATTTCTCCAGATTATCTCAGCAAATTAACAGCTAGAATGCCAAAGGTCTGCAATGCTGTAATTGCTGCAAATGGAGCATTCTTTGACGAAAGCAAAGTTTGAAGGAGAAAATTATTATTTCAAATAAAAATCATTATTTCTAACCTTGTCAATGTCTTGACTATATTTTCTATTCATTTTGCAACTCATTTGATATATAAAAGTGTGAGTTTTCATGGAAAACAAAATTGTCTGGGTGACCCCAAACTTTTGAACGGTAGTGTATACAGAAAATGCCAGCGTTTCCGTAGTTATAATTGACATGCTGCAATTTGTGAAAACACGTTTTTGAAATCGCGGCATTTTCACTGCAGATTTCTTTTTGCAGTGTGTGGATGGGATTAACCAGAATCCCATCCATTTTGCAGGTACCGTAATATGCGGTATTTTTTGCTGCAGCGTTTCCACCATGGCCAAAACGCTGTGTATTTGCAAGTGGGGCCTCAGCCTAACACTCTTTTTACACCTAACTAAATAATTTTCAAATGTTTCTACAAGAACATATAGCTAAGATAATTTTTATCATGTGCCAAAATTATTAAAGGCATTAATTATTTTTGCACCAGGCATAAGGTGGTGTAATGCTGGGTTCACATCTGTGCTGGAGTCATTTGGAGACTATGTTACAGTGAACGCCGAAAATCACCAGAAATTAAGTGACGAAAAAGTCTGATTTTTTGTTGGACAGTTTCAGTTTAAAACAACAGACACCTGATGTATTCCATTATAGTCAATGGGGTCTGTCAGGTACCATTGGTGTCCACTGCCCTGGGGGCCTGTGT
>CAMRHE010000581.1:72500-137500 GCA_947044405.1 Leptodactylus fallax
TAAACCTTTCATTTATAGAGGTTACAGAAGTCGTTTACTGAAGACTCTCATGTCTTACAAGAAATTCTTTGTTTCCCAATCACTCTGCATAGTACAGTCTACTGCTCACTGGGATCTCAGACATCAAAGGGTTGCATACATCTACTCAATCTACTGAATGCTGAAGGTAGATGTAGTGCTGTGAAGCTTATATATGTGGTGTTACAGGGTAAACATGGCCAGACTACACTGTATACACTGCCAGCTGTAGTAATGATAGGATCAATATTACACCAACCAAGTAAGGTCGTGCCTAGATCATTCGGGTCTTCACTAAGACAAATCTATAAATGAAATTATTGTTAACACATATATACATATATATACAACCATTGTTTGTTTGTGTTTGAATATATATAGCAGATAAATGTTTCTAAAGTGAATGCATGGAAGCCATTTCGAGGAACCTTTCCTTACAATAAGTATCTGTTGTACATTATACAATATTTATTAGGCTTTTTTAGTAATACTTGCATAGTACTATTAATACCAATTACAATGGTCTTCAGAGAACATTTCTGGTAGATCACATAAATTCTATCCATTTACTACATACAAAGTGGTAATTTACCTATAAGATAAATTAATGTTTGCCATTGTACCTTTGATTTAGAACATAAAGTTAAGGGGAAAAAAAGACAAAAATAGAAATCATTTTGAACAAATAAAAATATATATAAAATATTGGAACTATAAGGTAAACAAGAAAAGTCAAACCATATTGATAATATAAGGAGAAGAACGCTGGATATGTATTTATTGCTGTTATCGTTTCCATTTTCTTTTATCTTTTCCTTTTAATTACTGACATTTTATCGGTTGTGGGAAATAATTTTACATTATATTTATTACTATATATATATATATATATATATAAATATATACATTATTTATTTATTTTTACAAAGCCCAATTTGCCAATGTACAGAAAATGTAAACACGCAATTTCTCAAGAAACCCTGGAGGCAGCCATCCTGGTGTGAATGTGGATTACAGAGGACACAACACTTCTATATTTCATACTATTCATTTTCAGGTTCCATCGAAGTTTATCCCTCAGTTTATTGTGTGTTATGTGAAAAACCTCTCCGTCCCTTTTCTCGACGCACATAAGTACATGTTTGTGGAATCCTCCAGCTTGTGACACTGTGATTTTCACCATGCTAAAGAGGCCTGCCACCAGGGGGACATGTTTTATTATAGTACTTTCACAAAAATAGAAGGTTAGTATACCTCAAACTTCTTAGTAACATTGTACTCTCTACCCAGCATATGCATCTTAGGCAGGACCAGCTCCTTCCCTTAGAAGGCTCCTTCCCTTCCTTTTCTACATTGTAGAAACCTTCAAGGGAGAGCCTTTACTCCTTTTATATCAAATTGTTATCCAGTAATCCCATTTTTATTTTTGTTTCATATTGTCCATGTAATCTTTATTTTAATCTCATGTAAATTTTTGGTTTTTTCCTCATCTTGACCATGTAATCTTCATTTCTATCTCATGTTGTCTTATGTAAATTTTGTCTCATGTTGCCTGTGTTTTTAAATAAAGCCTTGCTGTGTAATAATAATAATAATAATAATAACAATGGTAAATACAATAATGGAAGGGTGTTGTCCTGGGAAGTTGTTAGTACTGAGGATGAACATCATACTGTGACACCCTAGTGATAGTACTTGCCAGGGTAGGAGAAAGCAATGTGAAAATGTTTCGGTCGTTCCCTATGACAGGACTTCTGTAAACAATCTGCACAATATCATCTCACAATTAAATTGCAGAAGAAGATGGGAAAGGGAAGGGACTTACTAAGCTACATGTAACAAAAGTCTGGCTTAGTTTGCTCCAATACAAAAAAATTGCCTTTTATGCTATGCACCACATACATTTTGTGTTTTAGACACGTTTCTCACCTTCTCTAAGGGGATGTGGCTTAGTGAAAAAGTGTGTGACTTGACAAAAAAGGAAGAGTGGCATAAAAGGGGTTTACCATCCACAGGAGAGGACATAATTTGTAGATTGGTGGGTGTCTGTTCCATGTTCTGAATGAAGTGGTGATTATGTGTTGGTCAGGCAGTGCATTTTAATGGCAGTGTCAGAGACTGGTGAGTGCTGTAGTTCAGCTATATCAGGCGCTCCCATTGAAATGAATGGAGTGGTATGCCAGCTGCCCAAGCACTGTGTGAGCACCACACCATGGGACAAAACTCCTCTTCCTGTGGATAGGATATAACTCGCCCAGTTTGGAAGACCCCTTAAAGATTTGGGAATGTGCACCAAAATTGTACCAGACTAGACAATCAAAGAAGCGTCAGATTTGCCATCCAGCATCAGCCACTGTGATAAATTAGATGTGTTTTTAGACTGTCTGGTCTAAGTTTACATTTATAGTCACAGCACAGTAGTCAGACATCTGCCTGGGAACGAGCTGTTCACCTGTTTGTTCATCACATGACCATGGACTGATTTCTATCCACTGGAAGTAAGCAGAATGAATGACAGCAAGCAAAGATCTAGAAAACTGTGAACTGGTGAACTACATTTCTCAGCAGCCATGGCCGCGGAGTTATATATTATACAGACTGCCCAATACCTTCTCTTCCACAGTACCATGCATATACACCTTCTGGTGCTGCTGCACCTGCCTATAGGGCATGTGATTCCTTCCTGTTACTTGAAGTGGTAGCAAACATGCCAGTAAATCTCCCCCAGCCTATCTCTGTTACTCTGCTGGTATAAAAATCTGCTTCACTTGCCACCTCCTACCTGATAAAAGTTTCCTAGGTCTCTAGCATCCTGCTGAAGTGTAGCTGTATGTTACTGCATGATTTAGTGTGTACTTGACCCTAGCTTGTGTTCCTGACCTTGTTCCCTATCTACTGAGCTATAACACCACTCTACACTGCACCATGACATCTGACCTGCTGGTAAACTGTCACCAACACTGTGTCCTGTCCAGGAGGTAGCAACCTAGTAGTCTCCCTGCAGCAAAGTCTAGATTCCTGTGTAGGGGTTTAAAGGGTGAAGACCATGTGGGCTATTTAGACAGTGCCCTTAGGAGTGACTGGTCAAACTGGTTTGGTGACACAGTGGGTCCACAGCCACCTGTCCTTTACAGTCTGTCTCTTAGGCTATTCTAGATGCATGGCCTAATAGTTTGCCATTCAGTGTAAAACTAACCGACAATAATATTTTAGAATACTGGGGGAATTTTTTAAAGGTTTTACACCAGTTTTCTTATGTAACACGTTTTTGCTAAAAATTGCAACTTTTCAGTTTTCTGCTACACATGACACTTTGATTAAAATTGAGTGGAGAAGGGTGGAGAGTGGGAGAAGAGGAGGAGCTCCTGTTCTTCACACATTTGTAATAATTTGTACCAGAAAACTGAAATCTACACCAGCTCCCAGCTTACAAAATACAACTTGAACAGACTAAATCGCCCCTATAATATCAGCTCTTTATATGCCACAAGCATATTCAACTGTCACCACCATGTTGCCAAGCACATTACATTGATAAACTATATACCTCTGTTATGTATGTCACTTTTCTAGATTTGGACAAAAGCAAATTTAAAGTCTTATGAGAATGAGACCCTTGGTGCATTGGGGGCGGGCCTTCAGCTCGAGGAGCACTGTTCTTGCTGCTTGAGTAGGATAGGGGAGGAGTGAAAAGATCAACTCTCACTGCATGAGGTGGCCCAGACAGGGGATGGTAAGGGATCTCAGTGGGAGCAGTGCTCCAAGGAGATTAAGGACCACCCACAGTGCATCAACTGCCTAATTTACATAAGACTTCAAAGGTGATTTTCTTCAAAATCAAAAGAGGTGATATACATATGTATACATATATGTACATACGTATGTTGTTTATCACATGTAATGTGCTCTGTAACACGTTGGTGACAGTTGATTATGCTTGGGGTATGTGGTAGACTCCCTTTAATAGGTTAAGCTATCAATATCAGATCTGTGCTGTCTGACTCTCAGACTCCTGTGATCAGCTGATTACAGAGGCCATGGAGCTGAGGCGTTGTTTACTAGGCACAGCTCCGCTCACTTTGTAGTGGCTGTGTCTTGTACTGCAGCTTGCCCATTCAAATAAATAGGACTAAGCTTCAAAATCAGACAAAGCCGCTAGCAAATTAACATTGCAAGCATTAGAGAGGCAGCAGCGTCCAAAGCCCTTCATTTAGCTATTTCATGGGGGTACCAGAAGTCAGATAGGTCAACAAAATTAAAGTCCTAGAAAATTTCCTTGAGGCCAAAAATAGGTTGGACAATAAAAGAGCATATGAATAGGTGTTGTCATTATAAGACAAATTAATATATATATATATATATATATATATATATATATATATATGTATATTGAAAAGGTATGAATATTGTGAATTGCAAAATGAAAGTTATGTGGAAGACGTCTTCTACCAGCACTATTGATGGTGGAGTTTATCTATTTGACAAAGTCAACAGTTTTGTGCAAACATGTAACCAATGGATGGGTATGATATATTCCATGTTCTGTGGATTTACAGAATACAGAGTTACTAGAGCCACCAGCTGTGAGATACCGCATTGGTGATGTGGACTTACTGATTTCCTCTTTTTTAGTCAGATTGAATTTTTCTGCAGTAGTAAAGCCCAGCTGTTTTCCATGTAGATTAAATTGTATTTAGCTCATGGGAGTACAATCCACTGCTAATACATTATGTATGTTGTAGGAAAGCACATATAATTTGTTTGTGCTGTTGTGCTGGTTCTAGCCATGGAAAGACTGTCTCAGACTAGCTGTCCAATGAAGGATTACAGGGTCACTTCACAATTGTATTGTGTATTCTGCACTTAAAGGCGTAATTACAATTATAAAAGCTGAGTGATCTCCATAGCCGCAGGGTCTTTGCTGTATTATACAGCAAAGACTTGGCGCTAATGCCCACGATCAGTGCCTGTCAAAGCTAACTAAAGCGCCATTTTCCCGGTGCTGCCATGGTGGGGAGGATCTCCGGCACCTGGAACGAGATCCGCTGCTTATTGAAGGCTTCCAGGCTTGTCTGGCATTAATTAGTTCGACAGGCTGATTTATGCCGGTACAAATGCCGGTATTTTGCAGTGTATTGCAATGCATTAGCATTGCATTAATGATCAGACTCCCTGGGATTAATAAAAGCAGTATTAAAATAATAATAATAATAAAAAATTTTTTAAAAAGAATTCAAAATTCAAATCACCCCCCTTTTCCATAGAATACATCTAAAAGTAGAAAATTACTGTGAAACACATACATATTAGGTATCCCTGTGTCTACACAAAAATTAAAAAATAAAAAGTTCCGAACTGACGTCTTTTCGCTGTTTTGCCTCTGATAACATTTTGAATAAAAAGTGATCAAGACAATAGACATTCCTCAAAATGCTATAACTAAAAAGTACATGTGGACCTGCAAAAAAAGACGCCCTACACATCCTCATATACAAAAATATAAAAAAGTTACGGGTGTCAGAATATGGTGACTTTTTTTTTGCAATCTTTTTTTACAAAGTTTTGGATTTTTGTTGAGGGGTTAAAATGTAAATAACACTATATAAATTCGGTATTCCTGGAATCGTACTGAGGCAAGAAACAGGTATTGTCAGGTGCGCAGGAACGCCGAAAAATGAAGCCCAGAACGCGCCAGCCTTCTCCAATCTACCCATCGAATTTACCGCCCAGACAGTACGAATAATAAATGGACCATTATGTGTACAATTTTCCCCAAACTTAGCCACATTGGCTCTGTGATTAAAAATAAAGAAGTCATGGGATTTGGAGGTGGGGAGTCAAAAACGTAAACGGCAGGAAGTGGTTAATCTGGAAATAGTGGTTGGAGGGGAGATGAAGGTGCGGAGACGTATTATGTACACCCATACCAAGGGATATGCATGCATGCTGTTCTAAAGTAGTAGCACAAAAGCCCTTTTAGGCCAGGGCCCTACATAGCCCAAAAACAGCAGCGTTTTACAGTACCTGCAAAGTGGATGGGATTCTGGCTAATCCCATCCACACATTGCAGAAAAATATCTGCAATGGACATGTTGCTATTTTATAAGCTGTTGTGTTTTTGTAAATCGTAGCATGTTAATTATACCTACTGTATGTAAATGCTTTTCCGTATAGGTATACTGGAAGCAGAAAGTCTGCAGAGGAAAACTCTGCAGACTTTATGTGAAAAGCAATGTGGGGAAAAATCGCAATGCTTTTTCACCACGGTTTTTCCTGCAGCGTTTTTTGGCTGCGGCTTGCTATATTGGGCCTTAGCCTTAAACTGGAACTAATCTAGTATTATGGGTAATAATGACAATTTATAGGTACATTCCATTGCAGAAATAGTGAATCCATTATACATTTTAAAGAGGGTACTTCATACTATTATGGAGATAATGAAACTGGCATTAACATAGTTAGTGTGGATGTAACTGTTATGGTAAAATTGTTGGGATCACTGTTATAGGGTATTCCCATCTTAAAGGGAAACTCCACTCACAACAATAGTGGTAATATAGAGCAATATAATCACAGTGCCCCTAAAGCAGGCAGATATGGTACTGGCTCTAGTTGCCTGTGTGATGACATGTCATGTGACTGATAGCAAAACACAAAGGAAGAGAACGTTGGGGAAATCGAAAAATACTGTTCAGGAATTTTCCAGTATCCCAGAAAAAAGTATGTGTTTTGGGAGGAGTAGTTAAAACTACGTTTTCCAAATATGCCTTTCTTATTCTTCATTGCAGCTAAATTTTCATGAAAATCAACATTTTATGTTTATGCAAATTAGCTGAAAAGGGGCTCTAGTGGCATTTCTTCTCCTGCTAGGGCTTAGTTTTCTGTTCAAGATAACCGGCGCTAACTGCAGACAAAGTGTGACTAAGTGGCAGATGTCAATCGAACAATGGGAGACGGAGCTGGGCAGCAATTAGAGCAGAGTGTGAAGCCCCAGCAGGAGACGAAATGCCCAGAAAGCCCTTTTCAGCTAATTTGCATAGGTATAAAATCCTGATTTTCATGAAAATGGAACTGCAATGAAGAATAAGAAAGGGATATATGGAAAGTATAGAGGCAACTCTACAAGGTACTGTTTGATATCAATTTTCCTGCTGAGTGCTGACAGACTCCCTTTAACCCCTTTCCAACATCCGCCGTACTATGACGGTGGATGCCAGGTCTTCAAAGATGCTTTGCTTGAAAGCAGCCGCAATGGCTGCCAGGTCTCTGCTGTATTGTACAGCGGAGACCTGGAGCTAATGCCCGCAGAGTAGCAAGAAAAAAGAATAATCAAAATTGCCAAACTGCCGGTTTTTCGCCATTTCGCCTCCCACAAAAATTTTAATAAAAAGCGATCAAAACATCAGACATTCCCCAAAATGGTATAACTAAAAAGAACATCTGGCCCAGCAAAAAAAGGACATATAATACGTCTCTGTACACGGAAATATTAAAAAAAGTTACAGGTGTCAGAACATGGCGACTCCAAGAAATTTTTTTTTTGCAAAGTTTGGGATTTTTTTAAGGGGTTAAAACTATATAATTTTGGCATCCCCGGAATTGTACCAACCCATAAAATGTCATGTCATGTCATTTTGGCTGCACAGTGAGCCATGTAATAACAAAGCCTGTAAGAAAGTCACACAACCGCAGTTTTTCTCCAGTTCCCAAATCCTCATTCTGATTTTCTTCCAGCTTCCCAGTACATCGTATGGAACATTAAATGGTACCACTACAAAGTACAATTTGTCCCACAAACATTCAATGCTGGTACGGCTCTATGAACAGAAAAATAACAGTTATGGAAGGAGGGGAGTCAAAAATGAAAATCGAAAAATGCCTGCGGTGGGAAGGGGTTAAAGTGGTTGTCACACAATCGCAATTTATCACCTATCCACAGTATACATGATAAGTGATTTCTGTGGGAGAGAGATTGGGGTTATCATCCTCTTTATCTGAATATTGTGACATTCACATAAGTGTGTTACTCCTACATTCCATCAATGTTGAACTGATGGAAATGGTTGGGTGCTCAGCTATCTTCATCAGCTCCATACACTTTGAATGGAGTGGGCAGTTTGCATGTGTGACCATTGCTCCATTCAAGGGACCGGGGAATCCCATTCTCGTGATCCCTTGGAGTCCCAGAGGTTGGATCCTTCCCAGCATACATTTATCATCTATCCATGGGACCCCTGTCCTCTTTATTGCTTGGATTCCCAACATTGGAGCTCCCAAAGATCAAACATTTATCACCTATCCTGTAGATGGTTCATAAGCTGTGATTGCATGACACCCCCTTTAAAATTAGTCCAGGGGTCTAAATGCTAGGACTGTCTATATTCTGTATGACTGACGAGACTCAAATGGCAGATGGCTAATGCTTCTTTATAAGAGAAGAGAGCTTAGAGAATATTAAGAAAACCACATGTGTCTACTGCAAATATATTAGAGAGATGAAATTAGGAAGGTTAATATGTTGGAAAGTCCAATATTGAACTCTTTTTCCTTATCTGATTGTATTGATTTATTGTAAGTTTTTTTTTTTATTAAAAATGTAAAAAACAAACCTTGAATAAACCCAATTTTGTAGCTTTGCAATAAATCCAGCGATGACTTCACCGCCACATCGTTTAATTATTCTGAGCCCTGCAAATTCTGATACTTCTCCTTTTATGAATGAATGAGCTACTGAAGGAAAACCAATAACTTTTCTCCAGTGAGCCATCTCTTCTAGCTGCATTGCACAGTATGCAGGAAGCCCAAGCATTTTACTGTACAGTCTAAAATATTAGACCCAATGAACCTACCTACATTATACCCAGTAACAGATCACTGACTATGTCAGGTGTTTAACATAGATGTGAAGGCCCACCACCGATTTTACTGGCGTATTCAAGAACATGCAAAGTTCCAGTAGTTGCTTCATTCTACAACACAGGTCATCACATAAGGGCAGTACAAGTGACCAGAGAGAAAGGAAATGCAGAAACACTTCTGGGACCATTTACAAGTTTGTTAAGTTTATTGAGGCTATAAAGTCTATTCAAGAGAATCATTCAGCTATAAAGGTGTCATATTTTCCATAACTGAGTCGACCAATCCTGAGCTATTTAGTTAAAATGGAACAGGAAATGAGCGCAGCGTTTAGCAGTGACCATAGAAAATGAAAGAAACCTATATTTCTCTTAATCTAGATGGGTTTTCCAGGGTATATCACAAACATTTGCACATGTGAAGTTTTTTTATGTGAATTTTTAGCACAGATGTACAGTCATGGCCAAAAGTTTTGAGAATGATACAAATATTAATTTTTACAAAGTCTACTGCTTCAGTTTTTCTAATGGCAATTTGCATATACTCCAGAATGTTATAAAGAGTGATCAGCTTAACAGCAATTACTTGCAAAGTCAATATTTGTCTAGAAAATGAACTTTATCCCCCAAAACACATTTCAACATCATTGCAGCCCTGCCTTAAAAGGACCACCTAACATCGTTTCAGTGATTGCTCCATTAACTCAGGTGTGGGTGTTGATGAGGACAGGGCTGGAGATCAATCTGTCATGATTAAGTAAGAATGACACCACTGGACACTTTAAAAGGAGGCTGGTGCTTGCCATCATTGTTTCTCTTCTGTTAACCATGGTTATCTCTAAAGAAACACATGCAGTCATCATTGCACTGCACAAAAATGGCCTAACTGGGAAGAGTATTGCAGCTAGAAAGATTGCACCTCAGTCAACAATCTATCGCATCATAAAGGACTTCAAGGAGAAAGGTTCCATTGGTGCCAAAAAGGCTCCAGGGCGCCCAAGAAAGACCAGCAAGCGGCAGGACCGTCTCTTAAAAGTGTTTCAGCTGCGGGATCGGGCTACCAGCCGTGCAGAGCTTGCTGAGGAATGGCAGCAGGCAGGTGTGAGTGCATCTGCACGCACTGTGAGGCGGAGACTCTTGGAGCAAGGCCTGGTCTCAAGGAGGGCAGCAAAGAAGCCACTTCTCTCCAGAAAAAACATCAGGGACAGACTGATATTCTGCAAAAGGTACAGGGAGTGGACTGCTGAGGACTGGGGTAAAGTCATTTTCTCTGATGAATCCCCTTTTCCATTGTTTGGAACATCTGGAAAACAGCTTATTCGGAGAAGAAGAGGTGAGCGCTACCACCAGTCTTGTCTCATGCCAACTGTAAAACATCCTGAAACCATTCATGTGTGGGGTTGCTTCTCAGCCAAGGGAATCGGCTCTCTCACAGTCTTGCCTAAAAACACAGCCATGAATAAAGAATGGTACCAGAATGTCCTCCAAGAGCAACTTCTCCCAACCGTCCAAGAGCAGTTTGGCGCTCAACAATGCCTTTTCCAGCATGATGGAGCACCTTGCCAAAAAGCAAAGGTGATAACTAAATGGCTCAGGGAACAAAACATAGAGATTTTGGGTCCATGGCCTGGAAACTCCCCAGATCTTAATCCCATTGAGAACTTGTGGTCAATCATCAAGAGACGGGTGGACAAACAAAAACCAACAAATTCAGACAAAATTAAAGCATTGATTCTGCAAGAATGGACTGCTATCAGTCAGGATTTGGTCCAGAAGTTGATTGAGAGCATGCCAGGGAGAATTGCAGAGGTCCTGAAGAAGAAGGGTCAACACTGTAAATATTGACTTGCTGCATTAACTCATTCTAACTGTCAATATAAGCTTCTGTTACTCATAATATGAATGCAATTATATTTCTGTATGTGATAAAAACATCTGACAAACACACATAAAAACCAGAGGGCAGCAGATCATGTGAAAATATAATATTTGTGTCATTCTCAAAACTTTTGGCCATGACTGTATATAGTAGTATCTGTATATACCAACATTCAGGACAGTTACTGATCCGTCAAATGTACTTCTTAAAACATGGCCCTCTTTTTGCCGTAGGACATGTTCACATGGCAGAATTTTGAATGTGGCTAAGTCAACATAAAAACTTACAGCATGACAAATAGCAAATGCATTGCAGGCATCTGATGGTCAGCCTTTGACTTCCGAATTCTGCAGACAGACAAATCTTTCGTATGTGCAAGGTGGTATGGACGCACATCTTGAACTGTTATCCTGTCCAAACTGCGCATGTAAGAAGGATGAGAGCCCAGTGCTGGCTAGTAAGGGCGCCACAACTTGGTGTAGTAAGGTTTATTGGTTATGGTACTGTATATCAGTTTGGCTAAGGGCTGGGGACCATGCTACTCTTGCCAGATGATCACTTCCTGGCTGGAGGTGTTGCTAGGGCGGTAGCAGCCAGTCCGCAAATTTTTTAAAAGTGTACTTGCACTATGTTGTATGATGTGCTATGTACATGCTTAGTCTCCTTAGTTACTGCAGGACATTGTGTAGTCAATGTAGTACTTTCTGGGTGCTAGATCCAGCAATGACACCTTTGAAGCGGAATTAACTTGTGCCTGAGGGTTGTGCCGCAGGAGAAGTTGTTGCTTTCCTGTGGTGCATTACATCAGCTACACAGGGAGGGAGAAAATGCTGCGTGGATGGGATCCTGGCTAATCTCATCCATACATTGCAGAAAATATTCCGCAGTGGAAAGTTTTTGAAAGTCGCAACATATCAATTATAGCAACAGAGCTGCTGGCATTTTCCATATAGGTATAATAGGGGCAGAAAATCCGCAGAGTAAAAATCTGCAGATTTTTTGTGAAAAAAATGCAATTTGTTGTGTGGGACCATAGCCTAAGAATTATTCCAATGCTTCATATGGGGCGAGATGGGGAGATGGGTTGTAGGAGCAGGAGGTCCACTCACTGCTATAGGATTGCTAGGTGTAAGCAACATCTAGTGAGGCCAGACAAGTAAGGGGAGCTATATGAATAGGTTGCATAGAAGAGAGGGACATCTCCATCTAAGGCTAAGGAACCACGCAGCAGGCTGCAGCAAAAAAGTGCTGTGGAAAAAACAGTGGTGGCAATGCATCGCGTTGCATATAGGAAAGCCACTGACGTTTAGGTAGGTACACATATTTTTCCGCAACGTGTGGATGGGTTTTGCTGGCACATACGATATGTGGGGCCCCGGTCTAAATGTCTGACACTTCAATTAACCAGCACACTTCAGCAAACACCTGGTGAGCTGGAGCCCAGCCCTGTGATGATGGGTGGTGAGACCCCCATAACAGCAGAAGCCTGTTGTTTGTTGTCACAGCCCCGGCCGGAGGCCTGCACAGTTAATGGTAACATCCCACTATGTGTGTTGTTCCTATGAAGATCCGCTGTATCCCAACATCTGCAGTAAGAGTAAGAACCACAGTGCAAAGCCAGGTGTCATGTGTACTTTCTCCACTGGTGGAACTCTAGGTGACATGCATGGGACAGTGTCTGGATGGCAGTTCCATGAGGGCCAGACAGAGAAGCGGCGAGTCAGCTGTGGTAAGAAGAGCAGTGCCAGTCGCATTGAATATCATATTGCCACCATCCTGGTGCCCACGGTTACTCACTGGTGCCTATTACAGAGGAACATACTCCAAATACTTTTGAAGTTAAAATTGCCATATAAAGAGAAAGGGGGGGCCTTTCTTTGTTGGTTTTTTTGCCCCGGGGGTGGGGCTTGGGGCCCCGGGGGGTGGGGGACATGTATAAAGATGATTGCTAAATATCAACAATGGATTAAAATTGATATTGTTGTAGAGAATCCCAATTTTTAAAGTTGGTTATGCATGAGTTGCCAGATACAAACAGCTACAAGGCATGTGGGAACTTCATATAGGAGCTTTGGCTGATTCCCTAGTAAACTAGACTCACAGGAAACAGTCTGGAAGGGGAAATTCATTACAACTTTGTAGCACAACTTGTTTTTGTTGTGTTGTTTTTTAGAAGCTTCTAACAATGGTGGCAATTTTACTGTCTGGATCATGGTGAAACTGGGAACAGGAACAGCCATATAGATAAATGACACAATGAGAAGGTGCTTTGGTCAGACAGTCCACTGTTTACACCTTTGTATGTCCTTCAAGTCTGCATGTGTTAAACATAGTAATGTGCTTGTCTATTGAAACCAGGGAGTGGGTGGATGCAGTAAAAGTCTTTTCTAATGACCAAGAGTGTTTTGCAAAGAATTGCATTTTTTTTTCAGTATGAGTTGATCTTGATGGATTCATTTATAGATCCCATTCAGTTCTCATTTAGGGCTTGTTCATATACAGTAACTGTTTTAGACAGGTGTGGAACAAAATGCTGCAGAGTAAAAAAAATTAAGTGAATGAAGAAAAGAAAAATCGAAATTTTAGATTTCTCTTTTGTTCATTTGCTTAATTTTGTTAATGGACAAAAATAATTAATATTTTTGAAAGCATTCTTATGCCAGGTTCACACCTGCTTTACATTTGGGGAGTCCACTTGGGGACCCTCCGAACGGAAAACTAATCTGCTTAAAAAAGCAGTTACCTTCGGAAACCCACGGATCCCAAATCCTATAATGGGCAGAAAATGTGGAGAGAAAAGCACTACATCCCATAGGGTTTATTACCATCCCTGCATTTCCAATCACTGTGTACACACCGCTCAATGAGCTTCGTGTGCACAGCTAGGGGGGACGCCATGATTCGGCTCCCCTCTGACCCGGCGGTCACATGACTGCTAGAGGGCTAGAAATTCTGTGAGTTGCTGGGTTCTAGAGAGTCCAGATCAGCTCTCGAGTACAGCATAGGAGGCTGTATTCCTCCTGTTCCTGTTCCTGTATGTATTAGCCCCAGTTTCAGTTTCTATTATGACCTTATGGGGGGGGGCACAACGTGTTAAAAAATACAAAAAATAAAAATAATAGTGAAAATAAAAGTGAATTACCCCCACCCACCACTACAACGCCTCCCATCACACGTTCTAGACCAGCCCTAGCAACACAACAATAAGTCACCAAAGTAAAAATGATTGTAACGGAGAAGGAAAACTACTTAATTTTTGTTTTTAAGTAGCACTTCGTGCTATTACAAAAAGAACCTTGAATCCAGCCAAGGACAACATCTGTAGGAAGTTTGTATGTTCTCCCCGTGTTTGCGTGGGTTTCCTCTGGTTACTCCGGTTTCCTCCAACACTCCAAAGACATACTGATAGGGAATTTAGGTTGTGAGCCCTATATGGGACAGTGTTGACACTCTGAAAAAAAGCTACGGAATATGATGGCGCTATCTATATAAGTAAGCAAAATAGATAGAACATAGCCCCACCTATAGGTGTAGTATATTGTTTGAGAACAGGACCGAATTCATGCCCCCTCTCCTTCACTTTTTGGCCCTGTTCTTGAAACAGGGGCAGAACGCAGAAGTGGGGCCGCATCTAATAGGCATTTATGGCATATCCTATAGATATAGCCATAAATGCCAAGATGGGAATAGGTTGAGCTTAATAGTGAAAAACTGATGTAACCTAATTGTAGATACTACCTGCCAAAAATTGAAAATTGTAGCTAAAATGTATGCCAGCTCCTATATTTGAAGTTCAGTCCAGTATGTCTGAGTATACAGGGTGAAAGGGTTTGTGTATGTACAGTGCCTTGCGAAAGTATTGAACTTGAACTTTTCAACCTTTTGCCACATTTCAGGCTTCAAACATAAGGATATAAAATTTTAATTTTTTTGATGAAGTGGGACATAATTGTGAAGTGGAACGAAATTTATTGGTTATTTTAAACTTTTGTAAAAAATAAAAAACTGAAAAGTGGGGCGTGCAATATTATTCGGCCCCTTTACTTTCAGTGCAGCAAACTCACTCCAGAAGTTCAGTGAGGATCTCTGAATGATCCAATGTTGTCCTAAATGACTGATGATGATAAATATAATCCACCTGCGTGTAATCAAGTCTCCGTATAAATGCACCTGTTCTGTGATAGTCTCAGGGTTCTGTTTAAAGCGCAGAGAGCATCATGAAGACCAAGGAACACACCAGGCAGGTCCGTGATACTGTTGTGGAGAAGTTTAAAGCCGGAGTTGGATACAAAAAGATTTCCCAAACTTTAAACATCCCAAGGAGCATTGTGCAAGCGATCATATTGAAATGGAAGGAGTATCAGACCACTGCAAATCTGCCAAGACCCGGCCGTCCCTCTAAACTTTCATCTCAAACAAGGAGAAGACTGATCAGAGATGCAGCCAAGAGGCCCATGATCACTCTGGATGAACTGCAGAGATCTACAGCTGAGGTGGGAGAGTCTGTCCATAGGACAACAATCAGTCGTACACTGCACAAATCTGGCCTTTATGGAAGAGTGGCAAGAAGAAAGCCATTTCTCAAAGATATCCATAAAAAGTCTCATTTAAAGTTTTCCACAAGCCACCTGGGAGACACACCAAACATGTGGAAGAAGGTGCTCTGGTCAGATGAAACCAAAATCCAACTTTTTGGCCACAATGCAAAACGATATGTTTGGCGTAAAAGCAACACAGCTCATCACCCTGAACACACCATCCCCACTGTCAAACATGGTGGTGGCAGCATCATGGTTTGGGCCTGCTTTTCTTCAGCAGGGACAGGGAAGATGGTTAAAATTGATGGGAAGATGGATACAGCTAAATACAGGACCATTCTGGAAGAAAACCTGTTGGAGTCTGCAAAAGACCTGAGACTGGGACGGAGATTTATCTTCCAACAAGACAATGATCCCAAACATAAAGCAAAAATCTACAAAGGAATGGTTCACAAATAAACATATCCAGGTGTTAGAATGGCCAAGTCAAAGTCCAGACCTGAATCCAATCGAGAATCTGTGGAAAGAGCTGAAAACTGTTGTTCACAAATGCTCTCCATCCAACCTCACTGAGCTCGAGCTGTTTTCCAAGGAAGAATGGGCAAGAATTTCAGTCTCTTGATGTGCAAAACTGATAGAGACATACCCCAAGCGACTTGCAGCTGTAATCGCAGCAAAAGGTGGCGCTACAAAGTAGTAACTTAAGGGGGCCAAATAATTTGTCACGCCCCACTTTTCAGTTTTTTATTTTTTACAAAAGTTTAAAATATCCAATATATTTTATTCCACTTCATGATTGTGTCCCACTTGTTTTTGATTCTTCACCAAAAAATTTAAATTTTATATCCTTATGTTTGAAGCCTGAAATGTGGCAAAAGGTTGAAAAGTTCAAGGGGGCCGAATACTTTCGCAAGGCACTGTATATCTCTCCACTGACATCTATAGCAGCTACGGAAGTCAAGTCAATGATCCATTAATTTTTGGACATCAGTGGTCTCTAAAAGTTTGTTCGACATGCTGGGAGTTGCTGTGATGGAAAATCCCTTTTCATGCAGCTTAAGGTGACCACTATTATTATTGGTTAACTTTTTTTTTATTGTCTTATAAACACCAGGAAAAGGAAAACTGTCAGCAAAAAATATTATACTGCAGTTGGTTTATCAGCAATAAAATGAAATGAAATATGTCATAAAAACTGTTGTGCATATACACAGTAGGTGATGGCTATATCTCTCTTCCAACAGGTGTTACACACCAGGAAAAGAAAAACATAAAGTAGCTCGTTATTACACGTCCCTCAATGAAAATTAGAATTACAGTCACATCACTAAATACATATACAGTAGTCCTAAGTACACAGAAGACAGTACTCACATGGCATTAAGGAACATTTCCTTAGTAAAGTTCAGTGCCTGACAGATGACGGCATAGATTGGACAGTGTCAGACTGTGTTGAGACACACCTATTTGACAACAGGGATGGTTATACCTAGTTGTCAATTTATGAATATATTTCAAGGAAATATAAAACCGATGCCCCAGAATTATTTAATCATGAATGCAATATTTACTAAAGCAGAGATATCAGAGATGTCCAATTTCAGTCCTACACCATAATAATATGTTACCATGGTAAGATTGGGCAGGATTCATATGTTTTTTCAACGCAACTTTTACTTTTTGAAACTCCACGCGTGTTTTTAGTCAGTGTCATTTTCACTGGTGTAGAAAAAGTAGTACCTGCATTAATGCAAGTAAAAAGCTGCTTTGTAATAGCATCCTAATAGTGCTACAGACCAACAAGCAAATGCCCATTGCTCATTTGATTGCATCTTTTACATAATATAAAAGATACAAGATTATTGGTATAAATAGGGATGTGCTTCTGATAAAGAGGGGGAGGAATAATGGCAGTAGCCTGTGTAGATAGAGCGATGCAAACAAGTGTCACTTGACAGGTTTCTCATCAATTGTCACGCGTCCTGGCTAGGATCGACCAGTGTAATAGCACCTTTATTTTTCCAAACTCTTTGACTGACACTGTCATGAGTCAAGCAATGAAGAGTAGGATTGTACGTCTGTGATACCTCTTCTCTATACAACTATTATATATTATACATCAAATTATACATCCATGATATGACATCCATATCCTGCAATGCACTTGAATGATGCACTTTCCATGACTCTAGATTGCAAGCAGTGTCCCTTTGGCATCGACATAAAGTCTTCATGCACTAGGACCTGATACTATGTAGTCACATTGACAGAAAGCCTGTCCTCTGTCTGGACTTCCTTTGCAACTGGTCCGGTGTTCCATTCAATGTTGTGCAATTGTGGACCTAAGCCTGTTGTTTCCAAAGGCTAGTGTGCCGAATCTTTTGTGAGCCTAAGAACTGCTCCTATTGCTGAACAACTGATGTTAATCTGTGTTGTGCCAAACATCATCTAGCTCAGTAAACGCTGGTGACAATGTGCCTGTGTGAGTAGAGCGTGTGAGACTTGGGTCTAGATGGCCAAAGAATTAAAGCATACCTAAACTTTTGAATAACTTTCGATTTCCTGGTAGCATTTGTAATATTTAGTGATATATTTTATGACATTTTGGCTCCTTTCCATTAAAGCACAGCGGAATATGATGGCGCTATACAAGTAAGCAAAATAAATTGTGAAGGTTGTAAATATGTGATTCACAAAAAACATTGTTATCCTTAAAACTGAATATAATGCTACGTGACAAGATGATGCCTGCATTCCGAAGTGAGAATCCTTTGTGTGCAAGAAGACACGTGCTTGGCTTGCTGCCAGAAGACAACTCCCTAGAGGCATGGCGCAAGACCAGGAATAGTTGGCTATAAATGGAACTGCTTATGTTGCTATGTTAACCCTTTCCTATGCTTGCTGCTATATGAACTTACGCTGCCTTAATAGAGTGTGTCAGTGCGCTCTTGTATTCAGCTAAGAGAGACGGTTCATACCAACATTCTGTGTCTGGTGTCAATGCCTCGCTGCTAGCACTTAGCTCATATCCATTAGGACAACGACAGTTACCTGGGGGACCTGGTCAGCTGGCCCACAAAGGGTATCATGACCTTATCAAAATAATAAATAATAAATCCTGCACTAAAATACACTTTCTTGGGTTTCTCTATTTCCATTTGAAATCTACGCTGCTTCTCACTGGAGGGCTCCTCTTTAATGCAGGGAAGCTTAGGTGATATACTGTACCTAGGGTATTTTAAAATGTAGAATAGTGTTTCTGGTGTCATATAAAAAATGTGAAAGATGAGAAGATCAGCTTTTATAGAACACCAAGTGTATTGCGCTAGATTCACACTAGCATTCAGGCACTCTGTCCCAGATTCAGGTTAAAATCGGAAAAAGAGAAAAGTCCTGCCAGGATGACTTTTCTCTCTCCTAATTTTAGTATAAAATCCAGCGGACCCATTATAGTCTATGGGGTCTGCGGATTTCCGCATGTAACTGCTTCTTAAGTGGATAGGATTTTCGTCTTTCAAGTCCCCAAGCAGACCCAAAGCACGGAAAATCGAATGCTATTGTGAACCTAGTGTTGCAAATGTTTGTTGATGGTGGTAGTGATATATAAATAGTAATATATAAAAAATGTGAATAATAAAGTTAGAGAATGTCATCTTTCATGTGACACCAGAATGCTCTACATTTTACAATGCCTGAGATAAGACTATAAGAGCCTGCCCATCTGTTCTTCTAGTAAACAGTAGTGTCCAGATTCCAACTCTCAATAGAGAAACAGGGTAAAAATACATAAGGGAGAGGAAATGGATTTCAGCACAAGATTTCATGAAAAAGAGACAAAATCTGTTAATAAAGCATATTACAAAATTCATCAATGTCACAAATTCTGACAGAAAATCTAAATTTGTTCAAAATCTCAGGTATGCTTTAGGTCTGGAGGACAGTAGAGTCAGGTTTGGATGACAGTACTACAAAACGGTTGTGTAGACAAGTTAACTGTTACCTGAAAGTTGTTCTGTCCTCCTGTAGTGTGCAGGGGTGATTGTCACGGAAGACAATTGATAATGAGTGGAGTATGTAAGGTGGAGCCACCATGTTCCAGAAAATGGCTTGTTTAGGGGTTTACCCAAGATTACCCTGTGTTTTGTATATTTACTTGTGCTTTGTGCCTTCTAATTTATGACTAATAATGTGTTGAATATGTGGATGGTTTACTGTACTGTATGATGCTACAATATCTCTTTCAATAGTAAAAAGGTCCAAAAAATGGTCAAAGAAATCACCAATAAGTAACTCAATAAGTCCAACTGTGATCAAAAATAAATATAAAACTTCACTTTTAATGACATGTCAATAAAACGTATGTTGCAAAAATCTGTTGCTATTAAAAAGCTATACCTACATAGCAAAATTACCAGGTATACATTAGCTGAAAATCGACATACACACCTACCACATAACTAGAACCACAAAGAACATTGGCACAGAGGCCTAATAATCAAAAAAATAGACCCATTGGACCAGTCTGCACTCTAATGCCCCTTTACCGATGCCAACACAGTATAATGCTCCCTTTACTTGCCCCCACACTGTATATCACTCCCTTTACTGGTTTCCACATGGTACAGTGGTTCCTTTACTGGCCCGCACATGGTATAATGCCACATTTACTGGCCCCCACACAGTCTAAAGCTCTCCTTACCCACCACACTGTATGTTGTCTCCTTTTTGGCCCCCATACAGTTTGTTGTCTCCTTTACTGGCCTTAACACAGTAAACACCCCCTTTACTGGTCCCCATATAGTAAGTTCTAGAGACAATAGGCTGCCACCTGCCCCAGGCCCCTCCAAAGTTTGTCCAATTCCTGGACAACCCCTTTAAGAATATTGTCCCATAGTGCACACAGTATAATGACACATAGTGGCCCCTCCACACAGTACGATATCCCACAGTGGCCCCTTCACACAGTATAATGTCCCACAGTGGCCTCTCCACACAATATAATGTCCCAAAGTGGCCCCTTGCAGTATAATAATAATAATAATAATAATAATAATAGTCCTTTAATAGTCCCACAATGGGGAAATTCATAATGTCCAATGGTGGCCCCTTACACAGTATAATGTCCCATAGAGCTCCCTCAATGCAGTATAATGGTCCCATAGTCTCCCCTTCACACTGTATAATGTCCCATATTGGCCCCTCCACACAGTATATAATTCCATAGTGGCTCCTATTGTATTGGCCCCTATGTTATATGGTATTTGCAGACCCATGATCTATTATAATACTTTGGGATCTCTTCAGACCCCAGAGTATAAGGAGTGGAGGCCCAAGAGAGGTGATTAAATATAACTAACAGTGTTACTCAACTCTTCTGGGCTCGGAGAGGAACTCACTCCTTATCGTACAGTATGTGGACCTTCATCAGGCCATCGGATTGCCAGGAGGTAAATACAGAACGTGGAGAAATTGGCGGTCCTGTTTGCCTCATGGCAGATGTGGCCCTGCTTCCAGCACTTTTGCACCTAAGATGTTTTGAAATTGATCAAGCCCTCTGTGACCATTTTTTTAATATCAAAACATAGATAATTTTTCTAGGTTTTTTTTGGGATAAGAATTTTGAAAAGTAAGTGATGCTTAGTGGGAGTGGGAAGGGCAATCTGTAACTTAGCAAATTTACTATACGTTTTGCAAGAGACTGGCTTAAATTCTAGTGCAAATTTAAAGCAGCTCATAGCTGGCAAAGATTTCAGACTTGCACCTCCTAATAAATTTGGTGCCTCTTACTCCAACTGACTTTTGACTAAGATTGGCGTGTGAAATGCCAGTGTTAGTAAATTCATTCATTGTGTCTGCATTTTCTTCATCTTGTAACAAAATCTATACCAGATGTATTTGTGAGCTTCAGCAGAGAGGTTTGAAAACCGTGTTAAATTTCTTCACAGGGATTTGTTACACAGAGATTACCGTATGTGCTTCTACGACACAGGCACAGGTAGGCGCGCTGATAGTTTGCTGTATATAAGATACCTAAGAGTCTAAAGAAAAAAATAATCTCATCTCAAGCTCTTTTTTCTGATTTGGCTGCAACACTGCAATTTGTACTAAATAAATGTTAGTAAAAGAATTCACTGAAAATCTTATGTTATCATTTCCATTATATTTACTATACATTAAATGTGAGGCTCCTTCTTATTAGAGTACATTTTAATAACTATTGGAGTCTCTATGCCAGAAATTTGATGTAATCTGCACCAGAAAGCAAGTGCAGCTAGTTTTCTCCATATAAACTAAGAAAATGTGCCAACAAGAGCTAACAACTATGTCTAGCTCACCAGTTCTAATTTCCTGAATTGAAACTGGGTACGGTAAACAGTTGTCTAACTTCATACCAGATAAAGTAAAGTTCTAAAATAATTCTCTGCCGCTAAAATCAAGTGCAAACTATACCAGGAACAAGTGACAATGACAAAGGCATTGACAATAACAAAGCATGGGGAGCATTGTGGAGTAGGGGGAGTTAGTGGCGGCCGTAGAGGTGCTCATCCCCAACACCCACAAGGGTCATATGTTTTACAGGAGGCCAATTTACCTATCAGTGTATATTTGGCATGTGGGAGGAAACCTACGCAAACAGAGGGATAACATGGTAACAGACAGGAGGGGAGGAGGAGGCGAATTACAGCACATCGGGGTGTAAGCCTGGAGCACCAGAGACCCCATTTGTTCTGCTCATTTGCATATTTACATTTCTAGACATATCTCAGCAATGCAGGGCCAGATTTGTAAGAGACAAAACACATTGGAATCAGTTGACCCTAATCTAAGTGTATAGCTTAGTGACACATTCCCTTTAATATTTCTTTTATGTGTTTTGTTATCCAATGCCTGATCACACTGTTTCTAAACTCACTTAATGCTGCATACAGAACACTGGCGAAATAAAATATGTGACATTGAAACTGACAATGACTTTTATGAAACAGGACAGTGAGTCAAAACAAAATTCTCTAAACCGGCCTTGTGTTTGTTACATCAGTGAAATAATAAGCTTGACTGACTGTAACATTATGTAAGGAGAATAATCTGGTCTTAATATTAAAATGTAGTTCAGACATGCTCAATTCAGTAGATACCATAATTGTTTTTCGTAGTAGAGTATGTGAGAGAAATCTTGATACATATTGGACTGTCTGCCCCAGGTCATTTCTAACATCCAGCTATCTACCCCGAGGACACAAATAGGAAACATTACAATTTGTTACCTGACACTGGTAACAAATTACAGCTCGGTGAACATGTTACACTTTGCAGTGCTTTCCTTCTAGCAATACTCACGTCACAGGCCTGGGGTCCAACAGTGTAAATCTTGAAAGTTCAGGGCCCCTTTCCCATCAGCAGTGTTAAATCTGGAAGCTTACCAAGAACAGCTGGCTGCAGGTACAGTGTTCAGCAACGCCGTGTTTTCTGATTTCATGCTACAGAAAATGAGTACTGTTCTAATGTCATACTCCACTAATATACTATATACTAATATACTCCACGAATATATGTATTTTTATCATGTACATTTACTAAATTATTAAAACATTTACAAAACATAAACTAGCTTTCTATCGCATCTTGATGTCACCATGAAAATGTGTTTTCAGTTATTTGACCTGGCCCTTTATGTAGAGATGAAAAAAGTTGTCTTATTGAAGCATCAGGGGCTTTGGTTTTGTTTTACTATGAACTGTTGATCAAGTGAAAGGTGACCAAGCTAAGTGAGTGGTGCAAGAGATCTCTCTGCAGTATTTGTGTTCAGATATTTAACTGGGTATGCCCAAGGTTTTTAATCTTTGGATAAAATAATTTTGTTATATCTTTTCTCTGTAGGTCTCACTACTGGATTTAGCTTACCAAATACTGACCATGTGAAAGTGACCTGAGAAGATCAATAGATTTAATAATGAAAATATAAATATTAACAGTTTGATATAATGTGTGTGCAGCATCCCAGAGGCTGCTTCTTTTTATTGTTTGTCTATGTGCCTCTGGGTTTTGTGTTGGTACGTCTCGTTCTATGTTAAATGTATTGCTGCAGCTTTTCCCTTGGCATTATTTCCCCATGCAGTGTTCAAAACCTAGCCTTGGTTTAGTCCTGGCCTATCTCAGGCCACTGGGTAGGGTTGTAAGGAGACCTCGTCTCCCTGACAACGGTTGGTCTTCAGTCTAGTGTGTGCAGTTAGCTGGAGACGGTGTGCAGAGCTTGCCTGCCGTCAGCCTCTGGACTGAGGGTCAAAGGTTGCCTTAACTGCCCCAGGAGGGATATCATCAGTCCCAGGCTCATCTCAAGACAGCCCAGAGCAAGGGAGAAGTGCTGTCAGTACTTTTGGACTTATTCGGTGCTGTGCCAGGAGGAGCAGGAGAGGACCCTGACAGGAGAACTGCTTTTGGGCCTAGTCTACAGGTAACCAGATCCCTGTCAGGACTTCCCGTGACTCTATCCCCAGTATACCCAGCTGGGAGAGGCATGAGAGGAGGAGGAGTGGAGAACTATACTGCCGAGCCTGTATCATTCCTGGGCACCCTCCTAGAACCAAGGCTGGAGGTTGGACACTGTAGAACTACTACCCCCATTTGAAAGCTGCCGTTACCTTTGGTCGTGTTGCCAAATAAAGGCTGTTCTGGTTTACCTGCACCACTGACTCCTGAGTCGTGCCTGCATCACCATCAGGGCCCTTCTGAACACCACCACACCGGCTCAGGGAGGAGAGGTCCCCTCTCCAACTGGAAGTGCCCTGGGGGAAAGAACTACTACCACCACCATCCGGTAGTGCTGCAGGACCACCCTCGACTTTGTCCGGCCCAGGAGTAGGACTGGAGTGATTGGTGAGTGTGCTCGGCTTGCTAGGTGGCACAGCCTCAGCTACTACAACTCCAATCCTCCGGTCTCTTCCATCTGGGTTGTGGCATGTGTAGTGCCAGCTGTCTGTTCCCGCCAGCATACTGCTCATTTTGGTGGGCACAGCCGACTGTTCCTTCCTGTGCTGTCCTTGCTTCCCCTTGTTGCTGCTGGTTCTGACCATAAGGTGTGCGTAAGCCCCCTTCCTGCATCTAAAAGGTCCAGCACATGTGCAATATCCTTTCCCTGCTAATCCCTGTCATCAGCTATATAAGACAACTTCTCCATTAACGTCTTGCTTCTGCAATATAGGTTGCTAGCTTGCTAGTTCCGTCAAGGGTGAGCTCCTCTGCTGCTCTATTTGACTTCCCGGTTTTGACCCTTCCTTATTACCTAACCTTATCTATGCCTATTGATTTCAGTCCTGCTGTCTGCCTGTGTCTAACTCAGGTTTGTTTTCGAACCCAACCCTATGCTTCCTGACCTGACCTGTCGCCTGTTTCTCATACTTTGCATGAACTCCTCCAGCTTTAGCCTTAGCCCATACCTAAGCACTTTTCTAACTAATCCCGTTGGTACTTGCAGCTTTGTTTTTTGGCCTGCAAGGCCAGCTGTCAGCTACACCAGGATCACATCTATATAGCTATTAAAGAGTGAAAACCAAGAGATTAATTAAACAACTCAGAGCGGGAGATGGCTTCTTATTTTAGGGTCACTCCTGCCCTCTGTACTGGAGGAGACCACTGGAACCGAGGTGGAGAGATGCCTCACAGGAGCGGGGGATGACTCTCAGCAAGCTGTCAGAGGGATACTTGAAAGATGCAGTACCCAGCAAGACCAGGCAAGTTTAGAGAGTTATGTGATTTGCTTGCAGTGAGGAAAGAGACACCAGTGCTAGTACATTGGTCAGTTCTTAGACACCTGGTGAGTGAAAGCCCAGGACCTATGGTGGTGGATAGTGCATCCCTGCACAAGCAGAAGAGCGACGTTCTCCCCTGCAGCGTGGAGGTCTATACAAATTATTGTTCTACACTTTTGTGAGAGTTAACCTTGTAACAAGCTTGCTGTACTTCACCGTCTAAAGTAGTGTCCGTAGAGTAAACCAGGTGTCCAATGTGTGTCCATTCTTTGCTGGCAAAGCTTCAGTTGACTCTGTGTGGGCCAAACTGAAAAGTGAAATGTCAGCCACAGTGGAGCAGTGGCCAAGCTGCATAATCGCCTTATTGTCACCCTGTCTTGGGGACCAATGGCTTCACACCAGTGACTACTGCATGACAACCTCTACACTCAGAGAGTATAGGTGCTGTGAAGCACGTCTCATACACCATGTTTTCACTCACTTAGTTCATGAAGATTAAAGGTAACTGCAAGGATATGAAAGGAATCTGAAGAATGATGCATACAAAAACCACATGTTTCTTTACACAAATCCCTCACCAATATATTCTGTATCATACTACCTCAGTCTATAAATGCCTTATGGAGATAATTCATTGCAAATAGATCATTTACAACACAGGAATCTCTGATCTAAATTTAACACCTTTTTAGTTCTGGTAAATGTATCACATGATAATACATATGGCAATGGTTATATTGTGAATCTCATTTGAAGCCCTTAAGAAATACCTTCAGACAAAAATTAAATCTTGACTGGGCTGGAGGATCCCTATCCCCAATAACTTTGTGGTGTCTTTCATATTTGTACTCACTTTTGCCTTCATGACTTAATTGTGCAGTTTGCGCAGCTTGTGTCTCATTTTGTTCAAAGAATTGCATGCTTATGTTTCTTGTCATTTGTAGTTATATATATACAGTATGTCAGTGAACTCAGTGAACTATGGATTGGATGGATTGGGCATTTGCACTTCCCATTGAAATACTTGCCTTAGTGAATACAGCGCATAACAGTATTTTGTGGGGTGGGAGGACTCCTAGTATCATAGATAACTATAACTCTAGGAGTTGGTCTCCCTGCATAGTGTTCAGGCCAGTAAATTCAGTTCATACACGGACTGAGTTGTGTGAAATAAGCCTTACAGAAATTATTTATGCACAACACATGCTTCATCTGTAAGAACGGCACATGCATGGTTATTTATATAGCCCTGATCTAATACATTACTATAGAGAAGAAAAAGAGAAACTGAGCATGCTGGTCCTGGATGAAAATGGAATACTAGACATATCCAATGGCAATAGCACTCAAACAGTTATAGGGAAAGGGGGGCACACGGCTTTCAATGGGTGGCAATGATATTTTGCAAAGTACTTTAATATGAAAAATTATTGTCAGAAAATCACATTGACTCTGGTCTTGTTCTTTCTTAATAGCAAAGGATCCCCCCTTGTACACAATACACATCCCATGCAAACTTGTGCAACTGCTTTTTAAAGGTGGACATAAATGGTGGTGATGAGAGCTTCTTGTCATTGTATGGCAGTCTTTTTATCTTTCTAGATTCTTATACATCTATCTAGTATCTTTCTGAAGGCATCACCTCTTTGGATCTAGATAACCACATATTTCAACAAGGAGCCAACAAACTAAATGTCTTGGTTATAAATAAATCCAGTTCATCCAAGTCCAATGATATTTGGTGTAGCTGGTTATATGATGTATCTGATTCTAATTTTAGATCTTTTATTTTAGGATATATGTACTTACCTTCTCCACAGAGGGAACTGACATATCTGTACATTTTATAGTATTAAGTTATTACACTGCATTACCTTTATATACTTTTTGAATAAAGATACAATGTAGATATACATACATGCTAATAAAATTTTTTGAGTTGTCCTTACTTTTTGCCATGACTATACATTTTTGTAATTTTTGTAATATTTTATCATGTATAGTTTAAAGCTGCATGTCTACAGTTTCATGACAGCAAATATCAAACTAAAAATTCTAGTTTTAAAACACATTTTAAAAAAGGAAGCACCCCAAGAACATGACTAAAGGGATTCCAGGCTAAAAATATCTTGAGGAGACGTCATCAATATCAGATTGGTGGGAGTCCAACACCTGGCATCACTACCAAACTGATATTGATAACCTATCCTTAGGCTAGAACAATTTGATAATGCAGCTTAAAGCTGGCTATAGACATAAAGGTAACAATGGTGCTTTTTTTTTAGGTTACACTGAGTTCACACCAGCGCTTGCACTACATTCGGGAATTCCGTTCCCCTGCAAGCAGCGCTTTTCTCTTGCATTTTTCGCCCTATTCGGGTAGAAACCGAGCAAAACCACACAGACCCCATTATAGTCTATGGGGTCCGTGGGTTTCCTAAGGTAACTGCTTTTTTATGCAGATTAGGTTTCCATTCAGGGGGCCCCCAAGCGGACCCCCTGAACGGAAACCCCGAACGCAGATGTGAACCTACACAGATAAACAGGGCTATACAATTCCAGGCCAACATTCCAAGTATTCTAAGGAAATGACATTTAGTATTAAATTGCAGTAAATATTTGGCAACACTGTTAACCTTAATGGATTGTGTACTTGCCTAAAGGAAAATAAAAACTACCACTTCTGCTGATGGGGGTTTTACCCTGTTCCATCTTGACCTTTACTCCAACCTGATATTGACTAACTTGTTTACCATCTTGAATGCCTCTTGATTTCTAGACTTATTTTTGCTACAGTAGATTTTTTATTTTAGCTTGATTTAATACTAGATGCAGGGATATAATACACATATTTATGACCATGCTGGTTGAAATTTAGATTTCTTTCCTTTGCAAAACCACAGTTTGGCACATTATTATTTTTTAGGTGTACACCTAAGGGAGATTTATCAACTTCACATGACAGTTAGCGGCCACTTAGGGATATATCACCATTTTCTCTACATGTAGGACCCCGTGATCCACTGTGAAGACATAACCATCCCCTTGGACCACTATTTACCGACTAATTGGTTAGACGGTTTTAATTTTATTTACTACATCACATTATATTTGCACTGATTTTGTTGACTTTTTCATAAGATAATTTTAAAGGTATTTATTAATAGTTACTTTTTAACTATCTGTTAGGACAGGATTCTTTTTCATTTCGGTACTTGATTGTTGGCATCCTAAGAGGTGACAATGTTCATCATCTCTTTATGAGCTATTCACTCTCGTATTTACTTAAACATTTTATACAATTGTCAGTGGACATGACTGAAATTGGTCATTTCTGCCTATTGTTATCTAATTGTTTCAAGATGGAGCAAAAGTGAATCTTTGATTCGACTTTACACTTGGATGAGCAAATTAAAATTAAAATGCAGAGGGTTTACAATTTCTATATGCTATATTCTATCTTCAATAGGGAGACATATTTCCTTATATAAAAAATAATAACTTCTAATTATTATTGATTTCATTTAGAGGAATGCTTTTCTCTTTATGTATAAAGTCTTTGGCCAGTAAGTAACAAACCTACATTCTAATTTTTTATATTGACCTGAAAAATTTATCGGCTGTGATCCTTTGTCATCCTCAAGCTGCATTTTGTCTGATCTAATTGATAAAGATCACAATTGTGAGTGGGAGGTCTCACAAAACCATTCTGGCTTCTAAAAGTGTAACACAAAGATCGAAGTGCAATAGTGAATTATTGTATTTTTTCTGGTAGAAAGTGTTCAGTTTTAGAAGTTGTACCTACAGAAATAGGATAGTTCTAGAACATAAAATGTGACTTGACCAAGTCGTATGACTTGTTTTCTGCCACAAACATGTTGTGCTCGTATGAGTCATATTGTACTGTATTATGATATCATTTTACATGGTTGTAAACTCATGGACTTGGTCAATAAACTCAGATGAGTGTAATTTATTTGCTATATGATCATCACACCATTTTACTACTGAAGTGGTAATTCTAGTAAACACCAATATGCAGGCTATACTGTATGGTTTCAGGAAATGCAGCAAACATACTGTATGTAGACACGAGGACATTTACATATACTAGAGGTTTTTACTCAGTCTGAAAATGAGATGTTTCTTACATTTCTAAATTTTCATTTTTAAAAAGATGATAGTAAACTATAGACAAAACAGCTGTAAAGAACTGTAAAGTATGGAAGAAAGTACAGAATAAGGATTCTTGTACCGCACTGCTGATGAAAACTAAATGAAGAAGTTTCCCCAGCAGTGGAGATGCTTCTGTATAGCATGTAAAGTAGAGTTCTGGGGCAACCTGTTTATTTTATAGTGACTGGATGGCAGAAGGCCTGGAGGCCGAGTCCCATTTCTGGTGGTATCTGCTCTACCTCTCATGGAGCATTATGGGAAGGATCAACATCTTACTTGTAGAGCCTTCACCTGGCCGTTACTTAACCTCATTAACAACCCATTTTCCAGATACTTTTCCCTTCTACCCAGCTTTCCCAGGATAAAATACAAACATGCTACTCTGGCAGTCACACTGTCCATATATATATATATATATATATATATATATATATATATATATATATATGTAAATTACAATAAACCTACTTAAGTAATACACTTTATTAAATAACCATCACAAACCAGTGACAGACATATTTGGTATCATTGTAACCATTACGAACCACAGAATAAAATTAACACAATAGTGATCCATAAAAGGCATAACTAAAAATTAATATATTTAGCTGTGCACTTTTATAATGGTCACACCCCTTAAAAAGACTACTCCCACTTTTGCGTGATCTGCTATGCTTAAATCACACTGTAAAGGGCTCTCCCTGGTTGAATTCTCAGTTACCACGCTGAGACATGGAAGTATATTGGTCCCTCCTGACCCGCCATGTTCCCTCAGGACACTTTAGGCCTGCAACCTATGAGTGAGCAGATCAGTAGCGCAAGCAGAACAATGAGTTCATCAGGCCTTGACAGTTCAGGCCTGAAGCCAAAAGAAGCCTACATCGCAGAAACAGGAGTGAGGGGAGTATGGGGCATTATACTGTGTGGATGGGGCCACTATGGGACTTTATACCATGTGGAGGGCCACTATGGGACATTAGACTGTGTGGAGGTCCACCATGGGACATTATACTGTTTGGAGGGCCACTATGGGACATTATACTGTTTGGAGAGCCACTATGGGACATTCTACAGTGTGGAAGGCCACTATGGGACACTTTACTGTGTGGGGGGGCACTATGGGACATTATACTGTGTTGAGGGGCAAGTTTGGGACATTATACTGTGTAGAGGCCGCTATCAGGGTGTGATGATTCCACTTAAATATGGCTATAACTCAAAGATGTATTTTGATCTCTTGGTAGCGTATCTCTCTCTTAATTCCATTTAATCTAGCTGTGCGTAGCTCTAATCCTAGGTGTATGTTGTCAGTAGTGGCAACAATGTAACAATAGGGCTTTGTACTCATCCCAGAATGGCTCCATTGAATTCCTACATAGCCCCTTGGTGATCAAATACACATGTATTGTTTAGCCTAGGCTGTTGGATCAGACATGATTCATAACATATAGAAGGCATTGTGTCATTCCACTTAATCCGATTTCTTACAAAGAATCTTGACTTGAGTGCGTTAGTCAATCAGACTTGCTGTCGCCGGTGACCTCATTCTGGGTTGTGGCATAAAGGGTATATAAGATGAGGTAGGGATCAGTGGGGGTGATGCTACTGTGATGAGTTGCTGAGATGCTGGATTTGCTGGCTGGAATGCTGTGTTGATGCTGCTGCTAGGAGCCTCCACTGGTTATCCCCACATGCCAGGGCATGTGTGAATGTTGGATTATAGAGCCACATCAAGGATATGTGTGGTAAAGTAATTATTTCACTTTTATTCCCTTTTTATTTTATGTGCTGTATATTGTAACTAGTAACTGTTAATACTTGTATATATCTGCATATCTGTTCTGAACTGCATGTGTTAGATGTTAATACCGACCCATCTAGGGGATAATAAATATACAAAATTTAGAACGCTTGTCTTGTATTATCTTGTGAACCCAACACTCACTGGCGGTGAGTGTGGTTTTTATTAAAGAAGTCTCAGGTGTGGGCCAAAGCGGAGTTGGCGCACTGAGGATCTTTCACACAGGGGCGCACCGCTAATGAGGCGAAGTGAGGCGGCATTTTTACCATTTATTTAATGTAAACCAGCCCAGGACAGGCCGCTTTCAAAAAAACAGAGCTGAGCGGGGCCTGTCCTGGGCTGGTTTACGAGACCTCTGCATGTCAGCGCAGGCAGCGATACAATGACGTCATAGCGCCTCCTACCCTGAGACGCAGACGTTGCAGACAAGAAGAGGAAGCGGCGGCGGCTTCATTATGGGATTGCAGGTAGGTGAGGATAACTTTTTTTTATATATATATATAAATAGGCCGTAACCTGCTGGAGTATCCCCAGCAGGTAACGGCCTATTTATTTATCGATCCCCGCGCCTGCTGTGGCCGCCTCCGCTTCCCGTTCTGCTATCGGACGCAGAAGGAGGAATCAGAAGCGGCTGCGAGCGGTAGTGGGGATCAATAAGTGAGGCCAAATACTACTATTATTATACTCCGGGGTCTTTTCAGACCCCGGAGTATAATAATCGGAGGCCTAGGGGGGATGATAAACATAATCATTATGTTGCAACGCCGGTCTGTGTGACATTGAAGAGGGCCAAAAGCAAGGAGTGCACCGGAGCCCAGGTAAGTAACACTGGTTTTTATGTTTGTCACCACCTGGGTCTCCGATGATTGTACTCTGGGGTCTTTTAGACCCCAGAGTATAATAATAGTTCATGGGTGGGTTACTATGGAGCAGAATACTGTGTGGAGGGGCCGCTATGGGGCATAATTACGTGTGCAGGGGCCACTGCGGGGCATAATACCGTGTGCAGGGGCCGCTGCAGGGCATAATACCGTGTGCAGGGGCTACTGCAGGGCATAATACCGTGTGCAGGGGCCGCTGCGGGGCATAATACCATGTAATACTGTGTGCAGGGGCCGCTGTGGGCCATAATACCGTGTAATACTGTATTAAAAAAAAAAACACTTACTCACCTGTCCCTTGTGCTTCAATGTCTCCCACCGCAGTCTGGTTCTGCTGCTCTGGTGTTCTCTTCTGGCGGAAGTCCCCACCACACATGACCGCTGAGGGGAGGAAAACACCGGAGCAGCAGGACTGGAATGTGCTGGGAGACACCGGAGCACCTTCCCCAGCCTCATATTAAAAAAGTGGTTATCCTGGACAACCCCTTTAAAGTGACACTTGGGCTTTATTAAAGGGTCTTTCCAGCTCATTTTTATTGATGTTCTATCCTTAGGACAAATTATCAATAAGAGATCAGTGGACCCCTCCTCTGATCAGCTGTATGAAGGGGCTATGGCGCCTGTTTAATAATAATAAATAATAATAATAGTCCTTTAATAGTCCCACAATGGGGATATTCAGTGTGTTACAGCAGCAAAGATAAGATAAGCAGATACAAATACAAATACAACATGTACAGGAATGTTCCAAGGTGAGAGGCATTACATTAATAGCAGACAGACAGATAGGAAGTAGCAGAGGAGGGGGGGATTAACAGGCAGAGAGATATTTCAGTTCTCTGTGTGTAATGATCTCTGCTTAGGTCGGTGTTGGTTGTACAGCCTAACCGCGGTGGGGAGGAAAGACTTCCGATAGCGCTCCTTCTCACACCTAGGGTGGAGCAGTCGGTCACTGACAGTACTGCCCAGCGCTATCACAGTCTCATGCATGGGATGGGCCTTCTTCTTCTGCATGGAGCTCACCACGGACAGTATCCTTCTGTCACCCACCACCTGCACTGGGTCCAGTGGGCTCCCCAGGACAGAGCTGGCCCTTCTAATCAGCTTGTCAAGTTTATTTCTGTCCCTGGTTGATATACTGCTCCCCCAGCAGGCCACTCCAAAGAAGATGGCTGATGCCACTACCGAGTTGAAGAAAGTCCTAAGAAGTGCCCCCCGGATTCCAAAGGCTCTCAGCCTCCTAAGCAGGTAGAGCCTGCTGTGTCCCTTCCTGTACAGGGCCTCCATATGATCTGCCCAGTCCAGCTTATTATTAATGAGCAAACCCAGGTACTTATAGGTGTTCACAATCTCGATGCCCGTCCCCAGGATATCCACTGGTTTTGGAGGGCATCTGCCTTTACGGAAGTCCACCACCATCTCCTTGGTCTTCCCCGCGTTCTCTGTACTCCCTGTCATCATCGTCTGTGATGAGGCCTACTATTGCAGAGTCGTCAGAATACTTCTGTAGGTAGCAGCTAGATGAGTTGCACCTAAAATCAGCAGTGTACAGTGTGAAGAGGAAAGGGGCGAGAACCATACCCTGAGGTGCCCCCGTATTACAGATCTGGGGCTGACACACAGTCTTGGGCTCTCACATATTGAGGTCGATTTGTGAGGTAGTCTAGGATCCAGTTGGAGAGGTGGAGGTCCACTCCAGCAAGGCCCAGCTTGTCTCTCAGTAACCTGGGCTGTATGGTGTTACAAGCACTGGAAAAGTCAAAGAACATTATTCTCACTGTGTTCCCTGGTTTCTCCAGGTGAGACAGAGCCCTGTGCAGAAGGTGGATGATGGCATCATCTACCCCAATGCCCGGCCGATAAGCAAACTGGAGAGGGTCCATAGCGGGGCTCACTAGAGGGCGAAGATATGTGAGAACCAATCTCTCTAAGATCTTCATCAGATGGGATGTCAGTGCTACAGGTCTGTAGTCGTTGAGGTCCATAGGATGAGGTTTCTTTGGAACTGGTACCACACAAGAAGATTTCCATAATTCAGGGACTATTTCCTGCCTCAGGTTCATATTATACATATATGTAATTATACCACACAGCTGGTCCCCACAAGTCTTAATTAGCCTTGCACTGATGTCATCTGGCCCTGCGGCTTTCCTCGCCTTGATCTTTTTCATCTCCTTCCTCACCTGGGCCAATGTGAAGGTCAGCCTGTGGTCAGATAAAGACGGATTTCTGGATTTACTGGTCTGTTGGGAAGTAGCTGCATGGGGTGAATGGGTTGAAGCCATTGTGGTGGGGGGAGCTGAAGGACATGCTGGGGTGGGAGGAGCTGGTGTGTGATCAAAACTGTTGAAGAATAGGTTTAGTTCATTAAGCCAATTAACATCTGCCTCAATCTGGCAGACAGACTGTTTATGACCCGAAATTGACTTAAGCCCCTCCCAAACCCCCTTATGTCTTTTCTTTCCATTTGCTTTTCAATTTTTTTCCTTATAACTGGCTTTTCCTTGCCTGATTTGATGCCTCAGCTCCTTTTGTACTTCCCTCAACCCCTCCTTATCTCTTGTCTTGAATGCCATCTTTTTCTCCTTAAGTAGTGTTTTTATATCAGAGTTAATCCATGGTTTGTTGTTGGAGAAGCACCTCACCACTTTTGTGGGTACTGTGTTGTCCACACAAAAGTTAATGTAGTCCGTTATGCAGTGTGTGAGTCCTTCTATATCTCCTCCATAAGAGTCCTGCAGAACTTCCCATGCGGTTGTGTCAAAACAATCCCTCAGAGCCTCATCACTCTCCTCGGACCATATCCTCACTGTGCGGGTGACAGCTGGTTCTCTACGTACAAGTGGCTTGTACACAGGTCGGAGATGTACTAGGTTGTGATCCGATCTTCCCAGGGATGGTAGGGCTGATGAGTTATATGCCTCCCTCGCGTTGGCAAAGAACAAGTCCAGTGTTTTGTTGTCTCTTGCGTGGCAGGTTACATACTGTGTGAAACTGGGCAGTGTGGATGATGGAGTGGCATGGTTGAAATCACCAGACACAAGAAGGAGGGCCTGGGGGTGCTGTGACTGTAAATGGCTCAGCGTGGCTTGTAGGACCTCACAGGCAGCGTCAGCTTTCGCAGAGGGGGGGACATATGTAGCTATCACGATGACATGCGACAGTTCCCTTGGTAGATAGAAAGGTCTCATGCTCACAGCTAATAGTTCAATGTCCTTACAGCAAGTTTGCTCCTTAATCACAATGTGTCTAGGATTGCACCATCTATTATTCACAAACATTGCCAGCCCTCCTCCTTTCCTCTTACCGCTCTCCCTTGTCCTGTCTGCCCGAAGGAGTTTAAAACCATCCAAGGAGACGAGAGGGTCAGGAGTAACTTCAGTGAGCCAAGTCTCTGTAAGTAGCATCATGCTGCACACCCGAAACTCCTGATGGTGCCTGGTGAGCGCTGTTAGTTCATCCATCTTGTTTGCAAGAGATCTCACATTGCCCATAATGATGGAGGGAAGAGCTGGTCGGTAACGCCTCTTTTTAATCCTCTGAAAAGTTCCTGCTCTGCAGCCCCTCCCCCACTTTTTCTTTCTCCAGAGCTCTTGGGGGATGGGTGGGCAAATGGTATGCAGCCCTGCTGTGTCTCTAAGCTGCAGAAGTTTCTCTCTGGGGTAGACAAAAGAAATGTCTGCAGACACAAAAGTTCCCATTTCAAGCAGAACAAAAAGACAGATAAAAACAAAAAAGTATCACAAAGGTCCAATTCCAAGTCTTTGTGTGTTTCTTCATAGTGCAGAGTCCTTTAAGTAGAGAGATAAAAAACAAGACAAAGAAAGAAAAATAAGAGAGAGAGTCTCAGAGCTGCTGTAGCAGGCTGCCACTCCAGCGGCGCCATCTTGGAGGAAAAAAAAATTAAAAATTTTATATCACACACTGTCTGTTTATAGTGACCTTGTGATGTAATTACAGTCTTGTCACATAGACATGTATAGGACAAGGCTGTAGTTACATGACATGGCCGCTATGAGATGAATGACACTATGTAAACATAGAAGCGGTCATGGCGCTTACACAGGTACCACGGTTCATTCAAACAGCTGATCAGTGGGGGTCCTGGGTTTTTGAGCCCCACTGATTAGTTTAATAATGACCTGGAAAACCTTTTAATTAGTTAACACCTGGGGCATTATTAATAAGGGGCACTATTTATACAGGTTACACACAGACATTATTAATATAAAGATGTACTTGGGAGTATTATTCATTATGGGGGTTATATCATATATTATATAATTGGGGTAGCAGCAGGATGGGTGTGCAGGTGAGGACAATGTGGGTCGGATGCCTGGAAAAGTGAGGAGCGAAAGATGTCTGTGTTGCAAACTTTACAGAGACAAGTCACAGCTGGAAGAAGTGGTCATGGCAGTCCAAAGGGAAGAGAAGGGAAATGTGACAGATTAGTCAGAGACGTCACCTGTAAGTCACAAAATGTTACTGCACTATATACACCTAAATGATAGAGGATAAATACCTGATTGATGGGGGTCTGTCTGCTGAGACCCCCAACTGAGCCTGAGAATTGGTTTTTTTCCCCCCACTGGGTTTGAATTAAGCCTGACTGCAGCCATATATATAGGTGTCGCTTGGTGGATGGCTGAACCTGTGTGGCTCTCATTCACTTCGATGGGAGTGGCGAAGATACCTGAAGTCCAGTACTCAGCTATCTGCAGGGCTCCTATTATAGAGAATGGGGGCCACGTGGGCTCGTCCATCCACCAAGCAGAAGATGTATGAAGTTACGTTCATTATTAATGCCGTGCTGTTGATTCCTGATACTGAAGTAATACAGGAAGAAGATTTCTTAAAAACTGTTTCATAAGTTTGTGTATGTTTATTGTACGACAATAACAGCGTGTGACGCTAACAGCATGTAAACGCAATTTTATATTTTTTTTGGGGGGGGGGGGCATCTTTCTATAGTCCGCCTCAGGCAGCAAAGAGGCTAGGATCACCACTGGCCGCTATGGGACTTTATACTTTGTGAAGGTTTGCTATGGGGCATTCCAATATGTGAGTGGCACTATGGGACTGTTGGGGGCCAATATGGGACATTATACTATGTGAAGAGCCCTCTAGGGGCTGCTGTGGGACTTTACACTGTGTGGAGGGCCTCTATGGGACATTATGCTGTGTGGGGACTCCTATGGAACTTTATACTTTGTGGAGGGCCGCTATGGGACATTATACTCTGTGGGGGCCACTCTGGGACTCTGTGTGGGGGCCACTGTTTAACATTATTCTGGAGGAGGACCACTGTGGGACATTTATACTGTGTGGAGTGCTATGAGCTACTATGAAATTTTTTAACTGCAGATAAACAGGGTGGGGCCGCTCACTTTCTGAAGAGCCCAGAGTCCCATAGTACTGTTAATCCAGCCGTGACTACCTCTATGCCTCTCTGAGGCAGTCAATGTGGAGAGCATTTAATGTGAGTCCATCCAGTTGGCTTGGCCAGTGTCATCTTGAGAACCACCATCCAAGTCATAAGGAGGCCCAGCCTGTGAGTTTGAAAGGGAGCATCATCTTCAAGAACAAGAGTGATGTCCATCATCTCACAGATATTTCAGGTGGATGAGAATCGTCTGTGACTCTGTATGTTACTTTGTATTCCTTCAATCAAGCTCAGCAAAGTTTCTGTTCCATTGCGCTGAATGTCTGGTGTGTTTTTTTTCTTCTGACATGACTTCACTAGGCTGCAAGTTTGTGCAGGGCACGACCATCAGGAGCCGGACTGGCGTGCTTACGCTGCAATACATTTTGTGCCTACCAGCTTCTGAAGAGAACATATAAAAAAGCATGATACAAAGTGCTCTTAATGCTAATCTGTTGAATATCCTCTCAGTACTGTTGAATGCCATATTTTCTGGTTCCGTTTATTAGATAATGTTCATAAGGGTTCGTTATGGTATTATGCTATATACAGAATGCAGCTGAATATTCCATTTAGTTCATGGTCATAGCATTTGGCTCAGACCCCAAGACAATGAAGTTAATTAAGTGCTAGGAGAAGTAGTTACCTCATGGTCCAAGAATGCTCTTAACAACTTCTGCACTCTACAAGATAAGAGGCAAATTAGGCTGATGCTGGAGCTGATACTAAATAAGTGATTTCTTACCAACTGTATCATCTTCAATAGAAACCTATTCTTGGTTATGTACAAAGATTGAAGTACTGGCTGAGCAGTTTTCCAATAGGTCAGAAAGAAACATAGTGTCCCATGTACAGTATTCCCCAAAACGATACACACCTTTTGTCAAATGCCTCCCATGCCTCTGAATAATGCCTCACTAAAGCCTCAGCAACCATTGTTCACTGTCAATATTGCCCCCTTTTCATGATACAAGTTAGCTTTGTCAGTAGAAATTGCTAAAGACCTTCATATGTTATTGCCAAACCTAGTTTTTAAAAGATACAATTGCGCAAGTTAACAGAATTGAATGGATCCCTGATTGTTTTTCATGGACTGAGGACAACATACACTTTGCTATAATCTAGTTTTTACATTTAAGAACACATTTCAACAAGGTTTTTTATTGGTGTTAATTTCCTTCACGCTTCTTTTATGTAGTCTTACCAGCCGTTCTTGAATACAGCTTATCTTTGATAACTCCCCATTCAGGATAAGTCTGTTGATCGTAGTGACCATTCAAGCAGGCCTCGTCCGCATCTTCACTTAGTGGGTAATTTTTCTTTATGGAGAGGCTGAAAGTTTTCATTTTCATGCTGTAACTGCAATTGTGGTATTACATTTTTTGGAGCATATTAAGGAACAGCTCTGTGGTAACTACTGTAGTATAAAACATAGGTCCAATTAACCCTTCACATGAAAGGTTGAAGTTGGTTTCATTAGACAAAGTTATTTTTTCAATAATGCCATCTCCTGGTGTTTGTCCATACAAAATTTCCTCATCAAATTGTAAAATTGTTTAGTTAATCTTCTAATAATCCATGGATTAATCTTGGCCGAAACATTTTCAGCCCTAATAAAATATACAAATATTTATTTAGACATTAGTTGTAAAATGTATAGACAAATATAAAAAAGTTAAAACAGTGAAAGGCCACATAACAAGAAATGTGCTGAGGGTGTAGTGTATCAATACCAGTCACATAGTATACCAACCCACAAAGCCAAGGAATAATAACTACATAAAGGCGATGTGCTAAGCACATACGTGCAATATTAATGCAGAGATGAAATAAGCATATATCTTATATTAGCCCATGCAGAACACAGACACCTGCCCTGATACATTTTCAGTCCTAAGTGTTACTTTAGATGACTTTTTTAGCTCTTTTTCATATATATCTTTAAAATGATTGTTTGGGATTAGTTTATTTTTGTAACACGTCTATTAGTTTACAGCTAAGGCCAACATAGGGTGAATTGTCAAATTGCAGTCTACAATTGTCCAACTTTTGCATCATAGGCTTACATAAAATGCCAGTTAAACAATCACTATTTTAGTGGGATGGGCCAACCACCTATTGTGTATGGGGTCAGGTATGTTGGGGTTCAATATGCCATCTTTTAATAAACTTGTTGTCTAGCTGCAGCTTATTCACCTCTTCCTGATGTACATGGGGGAAAAGGGAAGGGGTATTTATTGAAAGAACGTGTATGACCACCTTTAGGTTGAGGCCCCACGTTGCGTAAACACAACTTTTTTTTTGTTGCAGATTGTGCTGCGGTTTTTTAAGCCAAAGCCAAGAATAGCTACAAAAGGAATGAGGAATATCTACAGTAGGAAGCTCTTATACTTCTGCCTTCTGCTCAATCCCTCCTGGCTTTGGCTCAAAAAAACGCAGAAAAATCTGCAACAACAAAAAATCTGCGTTTCCGCAACGTGGGTGTTAGGGTCTTGCCAGACGTAGCAATACCCTATACTACTGCAGGGGTCTGGGAGGAAGGACAGAGACAGGTGAGCCCTAATCTCACCCCAGCCACTGTCCCTTCCTATTGCCTCAGTTACCCTAAATGGTAAAAGGACAACCTGAAGACGAGCCCTATACTGAGTAAGTAACACACAGAACAGGACAAGACAAAACATAGAAGCAGAGTGAGCAAGCAAAGGGGTCGGTAACAAACGAGTAATGCAGTACAAAATCAAAATCCAGGAGAATAGTAAAAGTCAAGGCCAGGGCTTAGGAATATGAATACCAGTAACAAGACAGCAAGGAATACTAGCCAGAACGCAAAAGCAATAACCAGCGACCATGTGAGGGCTGACAACCTGTTTATAGAAAGTCTGGGCAAGCCCCAGACTGGATTGGTAGACAGGCTGTCAATCACACAGGCAAGACTGAGATTAACTATTCGTGGAATAGAGAAAACCAAGGTGAAGGAAACAGGTGTGACAGAAAATCAATTACATTGTCTAGGACCGTGTTCAGACTGAGCAACAAGAAACCTACGCAAGGAACCAAACTGAACACGCCTCCTCCATCGCAGCGTGCGAGCAGAGGGTGGCGCAGAGACCCGAACAGGCAGAGACGTTACAGTGGGGTCTCAGTTTTAGGCATTTTCTACCACCATGCTTTATACTGCCTGCTCAGGATGACTGAATGACAGGAATGATAGATTTGCCTATGTTTAAATAAGGGATTTGTTAGTCATCACTCCGTGGTCCAAGAGAAGATGAATGAGGAATTTCATATAACGCTCCAGTATACTCTGAACATTTGCAAACACTGATAATATGAACTTTTTATTACCCATATTTTAAAATCCTATTAAAATGAAGTTAATTAGCTTGTTGTGCTCTGATCATTGTCAACAATAAGAGCTGCCAAGCCTTAAAAGCTTAGCTGGGAACTTTATAGACAGCATTGCCTTGGGAAAGCTTAGATTAACATACTCAGCTTTCAATATGATATAAGTCTTATAAGAAATAAGCCCAAAGGAAAGCATTTCAGATATTTTGCACAAAACACCTGGACATGAAGGACTACATGTCCATATCCTGAGGGGTTTAAAATTGTCTGTTTTTTCCCCTCTGCTCCATGGGAAAAGTTGGGAGGGTTAAGGGTTGGGGTAAGGGTGGAAGGTCTCATTTATGTAATAAAAAAACATTATATGAAACTTTTTTTTTATGAGTTTTGTAATGTGAAATGAGTTATAGTGTACTTACTGTATTTGTGACTGAACTTTATAACGAAATTTACATATATATAATTTTCTAATGGATTCAACAAGACAACTTTTTTTGCAAATCATTATAGGGGTTTTCTGGGACTTTAACAATATCAGAAAGGTGCAATTCCCAATCCCTCAATCAAAGGGGCTCTAAAACAGACACAACTCCATACATTGGGGCAGATTTACTAATACTGACTAGAAGATAGAGAGCTGCAGTTCCATTCAAGGCCTCTATACAATGCGCAAATCTCTGTCTGTCCTGGTGTCTGTTCCCGAAGAGAATTGTGACCTCTTCAGTCAGCTGATTGAGGAGGAAGCCAGGGGGCAAAACACCACCAAAGACCCTAAAAATAAAGACTATTCATATAAGAAATAAGTGACTTAGGTTCACTTAGGAAAGAAAGAAAGAAATTATTTACTCATGACTAGATGAAGCTGCTCCCCACCCCTGTGACTACTTAAGGTAAATTTGCATATGCCAACCTAAGGTTTTTAAGAGTTTTAGGATGGAAAATCCACCTAACAGATTCCCTTTAAGGTCCTTATACACATTAGCATAAGTCAGTCTCACTTGCAGATTTCAGCAGGACTGCATATATATCTCATGTGTATCTGGCCCTTCCAACTCTCCTCTCACATATAATGTTGGGGAGTAAGAAGGATCAGGTATGCCCAATTTTAATGCACAATCCTTTTGTTTTCAGGGGATATAATAGGTGTCTGGCGCTGGTTTATTCTCTTTTCCTGATTGACAACATATGCGCCCTAGACAAAGCCAAGATTGCATGTGTATGACTAGGTCAGAAAAAGTAACTGTCGTATGAACAAGCTCTTGAACAACAGTTTTTGGTGGTGTATGGACTCCCCTATTGATCATATTTATCTCACTGAGTTCCAAAAACATTTCACGATCTCTATACCACCATCCAAATCAAAGGTTTCTTGAGTATCCATGAAGCTTAATAACAGAGACTTTATTCAAGCCATGTTAAATACTGGATCTACACATCCAAACCATGGGAACTTATGCATTGTGAATCAATATAAGATCCTTACTTATAGTTAACTAGCTCAGTGCACATCCATGATGTCTGAATTTGGCTTTACAATATTTTATAAGCATAAAAAATATCCAGTGGAAAATACACTAAAATCACTAATGATAATATTTTCAATATCTGATTTCTGAAGTAAAGATAAGGAAGGACACGGATATGTAGGAGGTGCCATCAGGGTTGTGCATATGCGAATATTCATCAGAAGTTTGGTAACAGCCTAGGGGCTGTCAAAGTAAATGGTTTATTAATATGGTGATATATTTTTTGTTTTATCTTTTTGGGCACATCTATTATACAGTTTGACATTAATTTATTCCAAAGCTATGCAAGAATGCATTAGTTCATATACACTTTGAGACTCGCAATCTATTTTCTTAAAGTTTACCTGTCATTTCAGGTGACTTTTCGGGATAAGGTACAATGTGTGTATTAATGAGTAGTACTAACATTTCTGGTTATTATATGATTTATATAATGCTGTTTTAGGCAAAGGCCCAACGTTGCGGAAACACAGCTTTTTTTGTTGCAGATTTTGCTGCGGTTCTTTGAGCCAAAGCCAGAAGTGGATTTAGAAGAAAATAGAAATATAAGAACTTCCGATACATTTTCCATTTAATTTGTAGCCATTCTTGGCTTTGGCTCAAAAAACCGCAGCAAAATCTGCAACAAAAAATGCTGTTTCCACAACGTGGGGCCTTAGCCTTAAGCAGTTTCCCCCTTTGCAGGTTTTATGTGTAGTTTGCATTTCTCTCCGAGCTGGTGAGCAGGGACTGGCTGCCATACACTGTACACAGGGAACACAGGAAGATAGATAGATAGATAGATAGATAGATAGATAGATAGATAGGTAGATATATAGTGCTTTGGTTATAATAGTAAGCTCCAAACTTCTAATCAGTGTTTTACTTCTCTCTTGGATTTTCTGCGCACTCCTCAAACTCCTATCACCATAGACTTCTATAAACATGAATATTACAGATTTTCTTATTATCCCCTGTACTATACATTTTTGGTTAATTTGTTGAAACGACATGGATTATTTAAATCCATTATAATCCAATGTATAATCCAATATATAATCCTAAATATATTGAATATGACAGGAAACCTGAGTACCAAGAGAAGATCATACCAATGCGGAAAGATTTTCTGATGGCTTCATTAGAGCCGAGCCTTGCTCCAGTCATGAGTCATTTACATGGAAACTTTTACATCAAACTTCCAAATGAGGATTGTCAGACTGTTGTGTTCAATGTGCTTATTGAAAGGAAGTCTAGAAAACCTATCACTACTTTATCACAGAAATATGTGATATATGTGTATATTTGTAAATTATATTAAAAGCTCTTTTTACGACTTACTTTTATATTCCGAATGAATGAAGTTTCTATAATGTTCATAGTTCACCATATAAAGGATGTGTTAATCTTGATCAACATGAGCCTATTTCTAGAGAGCCCTGACTTTATTGCAAGTCAAATATACTTTCTGCGGTGCTTGGACTGTAAACAGTGTGTAACAAAGAAACAGGTAGTTTTGTTTTAGTGTCTGCCACTAATGAGTAGAGCTGCTCTTGAACTAACAGACTATATAGCTGTGGAAGTTGTAAGAATATCAGGCATTTTCTGGTTATCATTTTATTTAGCTTGGTCAGGTTCCAAGGCTATACATTAAAGGTAACTAAAAAATCCAATTAGCATGCCAGGGCTGCTCTACAACTGGTTTCATTTGAGAAGGATCAAAGATTTTTTATTTCCTTAACCATTCTGTTCATTAACAATAGAATACCAAGTTTTACAACCGGGCCTGGTGTGGAGTCCACACGGATTAATCAGGGGAGAGTCGGAGAAGATAAAACATATAAAGCACATCACAAAATCAAGCTTAGTTGTTTCATACATTCTGCCATCCCTGATAATTACAAATGCATGTGTACAGTGTGTACAAGGATATACTCACAATGGGACAGATTTAGTGTTACAAATATGCTAGAATTCTGGCACACAGTATGCCAAGAAACTGACGCATATGCCATGAGTCGAATTTGTTACTTGTTTTAGGTTAGGGCCACACACAGCGAACATGCTGCAACATTTCCACAGGGAAGCCTTTGCGACAACAACTACCCAAAATTGGGCCGCTGCAGCTCATCCGCAGGAATCATTATGGGCCCCTGCAGCTTTTAGCCTTTGCATTACCTGGTGTTATTCACAGCATGTGGTTAGCTTTGTTTAATCTCCTCTACAACATTGCTACTGTAGATTGCTGTGGGTTAGCTCAACTTTTCGGAAAAATAGTGTATTAAGTACACTAAACCTATCACACAGCATACACCATTGTGACAAATATGGCTCATATCCTGGTTGCTTACTCAGGTTTTAGGCTAAGGCGCCACATTGTGGAAACACAGGTTTTTTTGTTGCAGATTTTGCTGTGGTTTTTTGAGACAAAGCCAAGAGTGGATTGAGCAGGAGGTAGAAGTATAAGAGCTTCCTATATATTTCCCATTTCTTTTGTAGCCATGCTTGGCTTTGGCCCCCCAAAAATGCAGCAAAATCTGCAGCAAAAAAAAAAAAAAAGGCCTCAGCCTTAAACTGTTATTATTAATCTCTTCCTGCCAAAGCCATTTTTCCTTCTTTGTTTTCTACTCCTGGCCAAAACTTTTCATTTTTCCTTTCGCAAAGCCATATAGGGATTTTTTTGTAGAAAAAAATTGTACTTCATAATGGCTTCACTTAATATTCCGTACAAGTACTGGGAAGGAGGAAAAAAAATTCAGAATGGGGTGGAATTTAAAAAAACGCAATTGTGCTATTTTCTTATTGGTTTTGTTTTTACAGCATTCACCGTGCCCTAGACAATGCTGTAGTAATAACATATTTCCCATATTCTTTGGGCCAAGGCTATACCAAATTTATAAAATTTTCTATAAATTTTAATACACATAAAAATCATTTCTCTGTATTAACCAATGTAAGTTGTATTTTTTTTGTCGAGCAAAATGTAATTTTTATTGATACCATTTTGGGGCATGTTTGACATTTGAATCAATTTTTATTTAGAGATATATATAGGTATAATAGCAAAAAAAAAGTGAAATGTGGGCATTTCTATTTTTGCTACCATTATGGTATTCACCTTATAGGATAAATAATTTGAAATTTTTACAGTCCAGCCTCATATGATGTGACCCCACAGTAAACAGGCTCATCTTTCTTGGGCCTAGACCTACAGATGAATTTAGGGGCAAGTGGGATGTTTTGCTCTAATTAAAAATCTGCCATGGACAGATTGTAGGATTAGATGGCCAAAATCAAGGCAGCCAGTTCCCCAAACGTACAATGTAAATAACAAAGTGATATATACTTTGCTATATTTACTATGCATATATGTGCAATAAAAGCACCAGTAATGTAATTCCAGATATTTTTTATGTTCAATATCTACACATATATTAGTGTTCACAGAGTGGTCTGGTCCTGTATCTTTGGTGCTTGTTTGCTTAGGCTTACTGAAATTGGACCAGGGTTGTACAGTACAGACCAAAAGTTTGGACACACCTTCTCATTCCAAGAGTTTTCTGTATTTTCACGACTATAAAAATTGTAGATTCACACTGAAGGCATCAAAACTATAAATTGACACCTGTGGAATTATATACTTAACAAAAAAGTGTGAAACAACTGAAAATATGTCTTATATTCTAGGTTCTTCAAAGTAGCCACCTTTTGCTTTGATTACTGCTTTGCACACTCTTGGCATTCTCTTGATGAGGTTCAAGAGGTAGTCGGTTTTGCATGGTTTAGGCTCAAAAAACTGCAAAAATGAATTTACAGCGATGTTGAGGCTGCTGTAGTGTCAAAACTAGTTGGCAGGTTCTCCAAATATCCCCCTTATACTACTAAAACTTCCATGTTTACAGCTTCTGGAAGTTGGCCCAAAATGTTATTTTTGCTCAGGTGACGTTTTGCAACCCTTTACTTGAGGTCCCCTAGAACCTACAATTTTTAGTCTTTTGAACTAAAATTTTGCACAGCTTAGTTTTATATCATAGAGAAACTATGTACCAAATTTCATCAAAATCTGAGATGGTGAGGCAGGGACGACCTTTAAAATTGGTCCACTTGACATGGAATGACTCATATACTGTACCATATGTGTAGCTGCCCTCTACAAAGTTTATCCTTCCATTACCAGAGAAGCTGAAACATCCGTGAAGGTTTTGTAGTGGACCATGATTATTCTCTTGTTCTTAATAAATTGCTTGTAGAACAGCAAATTGCCCCCAAACTGTTCTTGCACAAGGGCCCTTGATTGTCTATCTACCTGATCTGCAGAATATGTTGGTGCTATATAAAAAATGGGAAATATATAGTATATAAAACTGTAGGCAATCAATACCATTGCTTTTTATTATTTCCTACATACAGTTATTGCACAAGGGCACAAAGGCTGTCTTTGCTCTGTCTATCTGACCTGCAGAATATGATGGTGCCATATAAATAATGGAAAATATACAGTATGTAGAACTGTAGGCAATCAATATTGTTGCTTTTTATTATGACACAGTATTTATAGTGTGTGTGTATGCAGAGAAAATCACTTGCATTGGTCTCTAGTGGGTCATGGCTTCAATATCTTGCACTGATGAAGGTTAATAAACCCTTAACAGCTGCAAGCTGAAATAAATGGCTATCTACTTTATTAGGCTGTATCTGTGCAATATTTCACACGTTCTAAATGCATTGTTAACCACTAGAAGCAAAAAGGAGCAATTTGAATACTTCGCATGCTATCCCAGAATGATGATTCATTTTCTCATTTTCTGAGTTTTCATGAAAAGTTGAAATATCTACATGGTCTTGCTGGATAGTATGTTCTCTGTCTATATAATCATTCTGATGTGGTGTCCTATACAGTGGCATAACTGAAGTCTTGTGGGTGCCGGTACAAACTTTTGGCCCCCTACCCCCTCCCTACATCAAATTTTTGATAGTGACGGTTATGTAAACAAGATTTGAACACGTCTTCTCTGCTTCCCAATCAGTGCCTTCATTATTGAGATATTAGTTTTTTTACTGATATGCTAATGAAGTGTTAGGTGCAACCAGGTGCATTAGGTGCTATTGCTCTCATCACACCAATGAGCTATGCTTTCTAGTGCCTAGTCTCTCCATGCTTTGACTGACATGTACACTGCCTGACCCTGCCACCACACCCCCACCTGAACAGATTCTCCCCTCGCCTACTGTCTCTATACCCTTTCCCTCACACATTGTAAGCCCTTGCAGGCAGGGCTCTCTATCACACCCTTCCAGTGGTCAATATTAGTATTGTATGTGTGTTTTGTGTATTGTATGTAAACCCTCAAATGTACAGCCCCATGGAATTAATGATGCTCTATAAATAAATAAATAAATAAATAATAATAATAATAATAATAATCAGGTAGCTCTTGTATAACTGTAAAGGACAATAGCTTGGAGAACTGTAAAGGACTGCACCAAAATGGATGTAGTTGCCTCAGTTGACTTTAACCCAATCCCCCAATGTAGTTGTGGCTTGAGTGGTGTATGATGTAGTTGGGTAATATGTTAGCCAGAAAATTATATGACGCTTGTCACATAGCAAGTTCAGGCACACATCAGCATAGGAGCAGCATAAATCAAAATTGTGGTCTCTTGCAAGTGCACATAGTCACTTAGCATTACTGAGAAAAACACATAGAACATTACTGTCCAAACCTTCTGCTTCAAGTGATTTTGTAAGACAACTTGAGCAATCTCTTGAGACTGTGTGGCTTAGTTTAGTCTTTTAGTTGGGGCAAAGTGGCTTGGTAGGCAGGAAGACACCCATGGAAAGTACTCTCATGGCACCTCAAGGCTGCTGGGTCAGAGACCTTTCCATCAAAGTTGCCCAGATAAATATCTGGCTACCTAGTTAAAGGAGGCATCACCTTACAGAACCACCTTTAGCAGCAATAACATGAAGTAATTTTTTTTTTGTATGACATTATCAGTCTTTCTCATTGTTCTGGAGGAATTTTGGCCCACTCTTCTTAGCAAGATTGCTTCAGTTCATGGACGTTTGTGGGCATTTGTTTATGAATTGCTATCTTAAGGTTCCACCACAGCATTTCAATTGGGTTGAGAACTGAACTTTGACTGGGCCATTGCAACACCTCAGTTCTTTTGTTTTTTAGCTATTCTGTTTTAGGCTTCATTCACATCTGCGTCGGAGTCTCCATAAGAGATTCCGGTGAAAATCGGCAGAGAGAAAAGTCCTGCATGGAGGACTTTTCTCTCCGACAGTTTCAGTATAAAACCAGCAGAAACTTTATCATCTATGGGGTCCGTGGGTGTCTGCAGTTAACCACTGTTTTAGCGGGCAGGCTCTCCATCGTTTGAGTCCCACAGAGGATATGAAGGGCGGAAAGCATGCTGCAAGTGTGATCCTAGCCTTACCAGAGTGTTTGGGATCATTGTCCTGTTGCATAACCCAGTTTCAAGCAATCTTTAACTGTTGGATAGATGGCCTCATGTTTGACTGTAGAATGCTTTGATATATAGAGGAGTTCATGGTCAACTCAATAACAGCAATGTGGTATGAGGCAAAAAATTAACTTTACGTTTTTTACCACTATTTCTGTGGAGTGCTGCCTGTTTTGTGCTTTATTGAAGTTGGGACAATTGCCCCAAGAGTATAATAATAGCATCAAAGCAGAGGGCCAAACCTCACGAATATTTGCTGAATTTTGTGGGGTTTACCTGAAACGACTCTAGGGGGGACTCATGGGAAATTTTATACTGTGTGGGGGGAGGCACTGTGGAGCATTTTATACTGTGTAGGGGCCACTGTGGAGTATATTATACTGTGTGGGGCCCCTTCACTATTCACATCACACGCTATCTTTTTTTATAGCAGCCATGCACTATTTTTACAAGCTGTAATAACATTGCATGGTGATTATAAAACAGATACTGTGCAATGTAAATAGCGAGTCACAGCGCTCTCAAACAGTTGATCAGCAGGGTCCCCAGGTGTTGGACCCCACTGATCTCTTAGATTACTTAGACTGTTAGAACCCTTCAGATCAGCTGTTTCCCAAAGCACGCAGCTCCCAGTATTGCTTACATGCCGACGCTGCACTGCTAACTCCACGTATTCTTGATAACTGCAGTTGTGGGTACTAAAACTGTATCCCTTTGAAGTATCTGAGATAACTCTGCAGCACCTGTAACCATCACTATCAAGAATACGCTGTAGGGAGAGGGTAGGGGCCCTGGACAAAAGTTTGCACCGTGGCCCACAAAACTTTATTTACGCCATTGTGTCGCTATATGCTGCAAAGTGGATACTGTGGGTATTTAAAAAATATATGTTTTATTTTTCATAGGAAAAAAATAGAAAGCAATTCAAAATGACTATGACACAAATAGAATTTTACCAAATTACAGTCATGGCCATAAGTGTTGGCACCCCTCAATTTTTTCCAGAAAATTATTGCAATTACACATGTTTTTTTATACACATGTTTATTCCCTTTGTGTGCATTGGAACAACACAAAAAAAAAATGAGAAAAAAAAAAGCCAAAAATTATATGATTTCGCAGAAAAATATAAAAATGGGCTGGACAAAATTACTGCCACCCTCAACTTTATATTTGGTTGCACACCCTTTGGAAAAAATAACTGAAATCAATCGCTTCCTATAACCATCAACAAGCTTCTTACACTGCTCCAGGTCTCTCATATTTGGAGGGCGTCTTCTCTTCTCCCAACAGCAATTTTAACATCTCTCCATGGGTGTTCAATGAGATTTAGATCCGGACTCATTGCTGCCTATTTCAGAACTCTCCAGCACTTTGTTTCCATCCACTTCCATTTTTTTTAAAATTATGTTTGGGGTCATTGTCCTGCTGGGAGACCCATGACCTAGGATGCAAACCCAGATTTCTGACACTGGGCCTTTCATTACAACCCAAAATCCTTTGGTAATCTTCAGATTTCATGATGCCTTGCACACAGTCAAGGTACCCAGAGTCAGAGGCAGCAAAACAACCCCAAAACATTTTTGAACCTCCACCATATTTGACTGTTGGTACTGTGTTCTCTTCTTTGTAGGGTTCATTCCATTTTCAGTAGAATGATGTGCTTTACCAAAAAAGCTCTATCTTGGTTTCATCTGTCCACAAGACGTTTTCCCAGAAGGATTTTGGCTTACTCATGTACATTTTAGCAAACTGCAGTAAAGCTTTTTTATGTCTCTGTGTCAGCAGTGGGGTCCTCCTGGGTCTCCTGCCATAGCATTTCATTTCATTCAAATGTCGATGGATAGTTTGCGCTGACACTGATGCACCCTGAGCCTGCAGGACAGCTTGAATTTCTTTGGAACTTGATTGGGGCTGCTTATCCACTTCTGGACTATCCTGCATTGCAACTTTTCATCAATTTGTCTCTTTTGTCCGCATCCAGGGAGATTTGTTACAGTGCCAGGAGTTGTAAACTTCTTGATTATAGTTTATACTTCTTGATTATATTTTTCCTCAGACAGTTCTCTTCTCCTGTTTCTTATGTGTTTATGTATTTTTTCATTTTTGATTTCCATTTTTTATAATACTAGATTTTATTTACATTTAACATAGAAAGAGGAATTTTACATTTTTAACTATAATACTATATATTTATATATCACAGTTAGGGATGAGCGAATTTCTTAAAAATTCGATATGGCAGCTTCACCGAATTTCCCCAAAAAATTAGCTTCGACCTGAATTACGTTAAAAACAGCTATTTTCCTGGCTGCAGAGAGCCTGGGGATATGGGGATATGCATTTTACACTAAGGACACGTTGGAATAGCCTTTAGAAAGACTATTCTGTTCCTACCTTTGCCGTTGCATCACGCCCCCTGCGATGTCCTGGTTCGCCAGGCATACACAGAGCCGCTCGGAAGAGAATCAAGATGGCCGCCGGACATGCGCAGAAATGGTCTTGTATGGGATATAATCAAAATGGCCACCGGACATGCGCAGAAATGTTCTTGTATGGGATATTATCAAGATGGAAACTGGTCATGCGCAGAGCCACTCGGAATAGATTCAAGATGGTCGCCAGACATGCGCAGAAACGGTCTTGTATGGGATATAATCAAGATGGCTGCCAGACATGCGCAGAGCCACTCGGAATAGAATCAAGATGGGCGCCGGACATGTGCAGAGCCGCTCGTGTAGGAATAGGATAAAGATGGCTGCCACGAGCGGCTCTGCGCATGTCCAGCGGCCATCTTGATTCTACTCCGTGTGGCTCTGCGCATGTCCGGCGGCCATCTTGATTCTATTCTGTGCGGCTCTGCGCATGTCCGGCAGCCATTTTGATTATTTTACTACATGAGTGAGGAGGACCAGGATATCGCAGGGGGCGACATGTCCTTTGTTTAAAATGCGATTCGATACCACAAAACGTGAGGAAATCCGGATTCGATGAAAATCGAAGATTTCCTGAAATTCAGATCGAATTCCACTTCGTCAGCTTCAATTCGCTCATCTCTAATCACAGTATTAGGCTAGGTTCACTTCTGCGCTGTTCTCTCCCATTGACTATAATTGACTATAATGACTTAGTGGTTTGGGTCTGCCAGTTTTTTCATAACTGAAACTGGCAGAGAGAAAATTCTACTGTGCAGGACTTTTCTCTTCGGCGATTTTTGGCGGATTCTGCAGAGGAGTCTCCGGCGCAGATGTGAACTTAGCCTTACTTGTACATTTAAAATACGTAGAGCACTAACATTGGATAGCTCTTATTAGGCCTAGAGCTGTCTGTATGAAACTATGAGCCCTTATGATTGTGATGCTGAGACTGACCATAATATATCACATTGTGAAAACCTCAGAAAGAGGAAAGAGAGTAGGAAATCTTTTTTTCGATGGAAAGAAAATTTGCACAGCTGATTCTGCATGGTGGGTGCTACAAAATCAACCATGTGAACTTAGTGATTCATTGACACAGCACTGTTACCTAGGGAATCTTTTAAGGAAACTGTATATATACTATATACGCTGGATGGGTAAAAAAAAAAAAAAAAAAAAAGGCCTTGACTTTTTGGATATCACTTGAGTGCAGCTTCTTCCTTTTGTGATTTCCTGGGCTACACTGTAATAATACCCTTGATTTATACAATTCATACAATCTAGAAAGATATGGAAAAGGAAATTTTGAGGGGTCACTACTGTTAGGCAATAAGTTATATATAATTTTATTACAAAATATAAATGTATATATTATTAATAGTCAACTCTTGGGGAGGTATTACTAAGCAATAGTCAAGTTTGTTGGAAGCTGAGAATCCATTTGGGAGTGCTTCCCTATTCTGTGGTTTCTTGCAGTATATGTTATTGTTTAATCATTTCCGGCAACTACAAGTACATTAATAGACTGAACCATTTTGTGATTCCTAGAGATTACTTGATGGAAGTTTGTGAACCACATAAGCACTATCTCTGCCTCCTGATACATACCAAATCCTGTCAATCTTGGAGAAACGTCCTTCCAATTTTGTATCTTTTCCAAACTGTTATTGGATGACTTTTTGATTACTTTTTGTTTGTTTGTTTTAATAATCCAGTACTTTTATTAAAATGACTAAATGTACTAGTGTAATTCCAAAACATGCAGTCATAGAATGATTGTAGTTGGGGGAGAACCTGTGCAAGACACCAGTATACAGATGAAAAGCATTGTTTGCTAATAAGGAGGTAGAGATAGACCATGAGTTGTGGAAAGGTCTAAAAGGGAGAAACAAACCCCAGGTCCTATTTTGGCTGTGGCTCGCTACGTGGGATCTTAACCTCAAGCTCTTTTGCACTACCCCTACCACTTCCCTGAATGTAGGCATGACAAAATGAATGAAGGGGTGGAGCCACACACCCCATCAGATTTATGATCATTTAACCCTGTTCACTGGTGTAAATGAAGTTTGAAATCTACACCAGCTATGAGCTGGCATAGATTTCCATGCAGGTGCATGACCCCATCAAATATGCCTGGTTTAATCATAATTGAGATGCATTCTCATAAAGGCCAGTCTTGATAAATCTCCCCATAGTGCTAAATAGGGACTTGTTAATATAATTTTACCCACTGCCACCCAATTCCCTGCTGCACATGTCTGTCCACAGTGGGGATTCTCAGCAAAGACCTGAGCAGACTGGACTGGGATGGTTGAGGAGTGAGTAAACTTTTGTTATGTTAATATGCCCACATTAAGCTCTTTTAACTTTATTTTTTGGGAACTGAAAAATCTGTTTGTTGTATGACACTACTGAATAATTTCTGTAGTAGCATTTGTTATTCATTTTTGGAATTAGGTCATGAGGAACAGCTTTGAAGCACATCTTGACTGTCTGTTTTGTGTTGATGTGGAACTTCAAGGACTCTTTTCTGCAAGTCGGGAAAAAATGTAGATATTTTGAATAAAGAAAGCGCACCAATTTAGATGCTTAGTGTCATTTTATTTCATCTGCACCATGTGCACCATATAAGACAAACAAGCAACTTTTTGGGTCACTGTATCAAACTGAAATACAAATATATGAAAATAAGTGCAATAGATATGATAACAAAAAAGGATGTAACATGTGTTCAGAAGCAATAAATATATATACAGTAGTTGCATTTTATAATAGACAGTGTACAGCCAGGCTCATTGGGCTGAAATGCCACAACAGGCTATTAACAAACTATAGGGAAACAAATACAGTATCAGCATCACATTTTGGGAGCAGAACTAAGCTTAAAATATAAATACAGTAACACAACCTGTACTAGTACTTCTATATGGCACCAGAACTAACATAGGTAATATATACTGCACAGAGATAACAACATAAATACAGAAACATGCTCATAGCATAAATACATCACCAGAAACCCAAGTAGTACAGGTTGTACACCATGTAAAACAGGATATTTGTATGGTGGGAACAGCATTGCCCAGTAAACTTTCCATCTTTCTGGCACGCCTCCACAAGTTGAAACAAATATGAAAACATATATTATCAAAATAATGTTTAATGTAGCAGAACAAATTATATAACATAAATAAAGTAATAGAAATAAGTGTATTAATTACATATAACACCAGTACCAAGCTCATAACATCAATACAACATCTGAACCAAGCTCAAAACCTAAATGTACACGAGAGCCAAGAAGTACAGGCTGTACAATATGTAAAGACTGGAGAACTGGGTTAGTCACATCCAGTGTATACATAAATATGCAATAAATACTGCATGTGGCTACACCAGTATAACCTTAAACAAGGTAAAGGTAACTTACAGGTGATTTCTCCTTTGATAAAAATAATTCTCTTTTTTTATTTTCTCCATCCTGCACAGACCAACATGGTGACTTCTTCCAGCTGCTAGTAATCTCTCCAGAGTTTTCCTCCCCAAGTTTGCCATCCTCAGCTCCTTTCTTTTGCTGCACATTCCTAACGCTGTGCCCTTAAATATAAAAGCCCTAAACACTGTGCCCTTGAATATAATAGTAATAAACACTGTGCCCCCTGAATATTAATAAAATAAAATAAATTAAGGCCCAGAGCACTAAAACAGTCCTGGTAATTGGACCCAACTAATCGGAAACTGATGATTTATCCTAGAAATCTATCATCACTTTGTGGATATTCAACCTCTTTAAAGAGGACCTTTCACGTCCTCATGTATTTGCGGTTTTACATACCGCTAGAAAGCCGACAGCGCGCTGAATTATGTGCCCCGGGGCTGAGATATTGGTGGTCTTAGTTTCACTGTTCACCGTCAGAAGGGCGTTACTGACAGTCTGAGCTGTGAGGAACGCCCTCCCTGACAGTACTCATCCATAGACTTGTACTGGGGGGGCGTTCCTCACAGCTCAGCGTCATCGCTGGGCTGTAAGAAACTCCCCCTCTGACAGTATAGGGCTATGGGATGAGTACAGTCAGGGAGGGCGTTCCTTACAGCACAGCTAGACTGTCAGTAACGCCCTTCGGACAGTGATCGGTGAAACTAAGACCACCGATATCTCCAGCCCCGGGGCACATACCGAGAAAGACGACTGAATTCAGCGCGCTGTCGGCTTTCTAGCGGTATGTAAAACAGCATATACATAGGGATGTGAAAGGTCCTCTTTAAATAACACCTTCACTAACTTTTCAGACAATTTAGTCTCATTTAATAGATCATGTGATTCTGGACCCAAATGTAATGCACTTTTATTAAAAATGTTGCTTTCTGCCTGAAAAACCTCTCTAAACTTCATGCCACTAGGTCCTGTGCAATGTAGTGCCCCTGCCACACTATTGCATCTCCCACTGCTTTTGATAACATGGTAGACAATTACAATAATGTCCTGTAAATTAGCTTCACAAAGGTAATGTGCATATATTTCACTGGAATTACGCTTTCACTGTTAACCTCTCTTCACTTCCCTAGTTCAATACTTCCATTAACTTTATTAATAACTTTGACCACAAGGGATGTCAATATTAATCCCCTTAGTGCTCTACCAGTGTTATACTTTTAACCCTTTTATCACACTAGATTAATCTTAAAGGGAGTCTACACCTATCCTAAGCAAATAGAACTGGCTCCACCAGGTTATAGAGCAGAATACACTGAAAAAGAATATACTTTGTTAAGCTTGTAAAGTCATAAGATTTGCGGCAAAATACATTTGAAGAAATATTCTTATTAGCCATTGGGTGCATTCAGCACTGTAGCATTGTTCTGGCCATTATCAGCCCTCCAGCCCATGCCAGCACCGCCCTGTACAGTGGGATTTGATCATCCCACTGCCCTAATGTTTAGTGTCCTGGACTACAAAGCAGAGAAACAAGTACACATTACTTCTCTGCTTTTCCTAATCTCACTGCACAGGACAGTGCTGGCATGGACTGAAGGGTGAGAATGGCCAGAGCAATACTAAGCGCATCAAAGAACCTATTAGTACATTTCTTTAAATGTATTCTGCAACCAATCTTATGAGCCTACAATTTTTAAAAAAAGCTATATATTTTTTTTTTTCAGTGTATTATTCTCTGGAACCTGATGGTGCCAGTTCTATAACCTTAGGATAGTTGGTAGACTCGCTTTAAGACCAAGATAATCAGGTATTATATAAAAGTGTGCTGTGGTATCATTCGTGTATCATATTATAGCATTTTGCATGCACTGTCTGGTATGCCAGTAGAATATGGGATCTTTATAGGAGTGGAAACTACATATTGTGAACATTATGGTCATATTCTAAGGCCATTGGATGCTAGCTATTATTTTGAATACTATATGGTGCTATAAGGTTTCCTGTATGGTAATTTTATTCTGGTGCTATATGGTGGTATTGTCTGAGGGTATTATGGGAACATTATAACAACATTACCAGAGAATATTATTAAGGCATTTCTTGGCAGAATTATCTGGGATCTACATGATAGTGTACACAATATGTAAACACATCTGTCATTTTTGCAATTACAAATCCATACAAATATTATTTTTCAACAATGCTCACAGTTCACTGAAATAAATATACTCTACAGTACCCTTTACATTACATGTATGAGTATGTAGAGTTGTAGGTATACATATACAAACAAATCCATAATATAAGTCAGTATTATTAATTTGGAGAAAACACACACTCTTCTGGTAACAATGGTGACCCTGTCAGTTGCGAGGCAGGAAGGCGGAGTCTGCGGACAACTACTTCCTGTTTCCAGTAAAAGAGCCTAAAAGAAAATAGACAACACAGCAGACAGCATAATAGTCACAAATGATACTTTCCTTTGTCTTTAACTTCCACCTAAATGAAAACTGAGAATTTATTTCCTCTTAAGGGTACACCACACTACAAGTAGATGCTAGTGTGACGACAACCTTCATGGACCTTTTTCCGACACATCAGGTGTCCAGTCTTTTCCACACATGAGAGACCTTTGATTAGGGCTGGACAAATAATGAATAAATAATCGAAAGTCAGCTCAATTAATACTTAATACTTAATAATAGAATTATGAATTATTTTATTTTCCATCCATGCCATCATGTCATTCACTGTACGCTGTCCGATTAGGATTGTTGATTTGTCACTAACTGAACCCAAACTTTATTGGAAAGGCGTGGCATGTAAATAGGGGACATGACATGTAAAAATGGGAGTGTCCTAAAATAATATTTCATTAATTGTAATTAAGGTAAAATGTTCAATTAATCATAATTTTGATTTGGGTCATAATCGCCCAGCCCTACCCTTGAGACTGCATCAAAAACACTAGACTGAACTTAGTCTACACAGTTGTATTGTGGCTCTGTACGACCTATGAATTGTATGGAGCCACAATTCAGCACCAAAAGCACTCTGTGAGACTATACTGTGCCACCATATTTCTCCTGATTTCAGACAGAGACATGCTCCGTCAGATGTCTTATTATGACATTATTTTCCCCATATGGAGGCGTCATACTGCTGCATGCAACATTCAAAATATTGCAATAAATGCTGGAGTAGATGCTGATCTTGTCTAGCTCTGTTTTCATTTTTCACACATGCTGCATTGTAATTTTCTAAACTTAATGCTTTTGATGTAGTTATAGCCTGAAAAATGTCGCTCATGAAACCAGCCTACAAATGCCAATGGGATCTCCTAAAGGCGTCCTTTTATTTATATTTGGCAGTTGACTAGTTCTGCTTGTTTGTTTATGTTCTTATTTATTTGCCTATTTATTAATATTTATAAAGCCTAAGAAAACACGGAATTACAAATATCAATCATTTTTTAAGTTAGAATGCAAAATTTCACAAGTTCGTTCAAGTTCACGTTACAGGCTATACAGTTTTGAGAGTAGATATAGCTTACAAATCATAGGTTTTGATAAAAAATATACAATACAAGTGATTTATGGGATATGAAATTATATTACTATGTATCATTTACCTAGGGTGATAGACTTTTTAAGGTATGCTACATGGTTTATAAAATCATATATTTGACCGGTGAAAGGTGTGCTGTCCTATGTATTCAAGTAATAATAAAATCAACTTATAAAAGTTGGGGTTCAGAGGCATGTATGTCAGAAGCTTGGCTTATGCGTGCACATCGTGGTCACTGAAGCTGTGTAGTTATTAAAAAAAAACAGCTTTATTGGCCAGGATCGGAGAACCTGATGAAAATTATCACAGTATTATAAAATGGGATTTCCCTATTTGATCTTGTATTATCGACCTCAGGGTTGACGTTGTAATGAGCACAGAAAAAAACCACATTATTTCTACATTTTGGAACATAACTAGATGTAGCATAAAGTTAGACAACAGTGTCCAAAGACGCCTCAAATATATCATCCAGTGTGAGCCACTGTGTTAAACTTGGTGCTTCTAGTCTCGTTCTAAGCTGTCTATATTTGAGACAGTATTAAGTAGTCTGCCCCAATTTACTTGTATTTATAGATATGACAGTATATTATTGCTTAAAAAGAGAGTCAAAATTAAAGTTCACAATAAAAGTAGAATTAACAAAATCAAATTAAAAAGTCATTAAACAACATATTTTTTATAAATAAAGTTTAATTATATACCTCATAATATTATAATATAGACATATGTGGTATTCTTATAACTTGAATAATCCTTACTACAAAATTTAAATATTTTTGGTGATTAGTGAACAATGTAAAACATTAAGAACATTTTTATCAGTTTTGTGCATTTGCCCCAGTATATAAATTCAGGTAAATTAACCCAATCTTACGTATACTCCAAAATGTTTGCTAAAGAAAGCAAGGCCTCAAATTGATAACCTACAATGTTTGAAATTAAAAGGAAGAAAATATACTGGACCCTATGTCCAAAATTGGCTTCGACTTAGAGGTTAAAGAAATATACATACAACTAAGGAAGAAAATAATCTAAATAATTTTATTTATCAAAGTCATAGATATTTAATGTGCAGTCTGCACACATTACTAATTCTATATAAATATGGACACCTCAGAATTCGGACTAAAGCAAAGAGAAAATAATAAAAATGAATACAATGTAAGCCATATTTATCTAAATCTTTATCATTATTTTTTACACAGAAACCAACGCCTCTGACACCTAATGTAGTTTTTTATTGGGGGCATTGCTAGACAAGTAATATTGAAACATTGTATAACAGATTTCTTAAACGGATAAGACAGCTATAACGATAAGAGTTCCATTTACCAACAGGTTAGACCAGTCCTGGCATCTGAAAGAACATGCTATGCTAAATAAAATCACACAGCTAAGCTAGAAGCAGAAATATGAAATGCCAGAATGTCTTGTGTACATCCTGACATCATTCAGAGTAAGTATCACTGGCCTCAAGGTCAAATATATGGTTGACTCTAACTCTTGATATTTCTAAACATGTTGCTTATTTCATTCTGAAGTCTTACAATGCTACATGTAGTCTTATTTTCTGTGTATATTGGCCCTTTGTTTGAGAGGACGACCCCTTTAAAAGACTATTTTTCACTGCCATTTTTGATGGTCATCTCAAAGAGATTTTACTGTGCAAGGAATTGTATCATTGTCTACAGAAATAAATTTTTCTGTGGGATTTGTAATTTTTACAATATTCACGTGGATGAGATGGACAATTTAAAATTGATGATTTATCCATGAAACAGATCATGGAGTAAGATGACATTAAGCACGGTCATGGGCCAAGTGTCTGTCTACACTAGTGATTACTGACAGTAGTTTGTCCATAAAAGTTAAAAATTTCCATTTACTTTTACAAATTATATGAACTAGATTTGAAGATGAGAGGGTGAGCCAGGGATTTATTCTGACTGCCAAATTTGGAATAGGGAAGGATTTTTTTCCTAGTATAAGGTAATTGACGTCTGCCTTATCGGCGTTTTACCTTCCTCTTGATCAGCGCTGTAGGATAGGTTAAACTTGATGGGTCTGAGTTTTTTTTTTCAATCTTATCCACAATGTAATTATGTAACTATGATTGATGAGGTCATATTAACAAATAATGATGTAAAAAATACTACTGCGGACCTGCCCTTATTCTGATCATTTTAGTAAACTAGTCAGTACTTCATTGTTTCACATGCTTACTTTCTTATAGATTGAATGTATTTGTATAAATTTTCCTTTTATCTGTTCCTCTCATCAGTTTTTCCTTTGTGATATGCTACTTTTAACATTTATGTTACTATAAAACTATTGTTTAACAATTTGTGATTAAAAGGCAATACTGTTTTTTTTACTATATATTTTATTATTGATATCATTTTCTACTGGGGATTTGTTACTAATGTGTTATATAAATAAAATACGCTATAATACAGTTATAACATTTTAGTGGCCCGCAGTTGTAATTTATTGTTGGGATCATACCGAAAGCAAACTCTTTCATTGGTTGAACAATAATATTTATGTTATGTTCATGTTCACATTAGAGTTTCCACTACATTTTTTTCATAATCTGTATTGTTAAAATAATTTTTTTTTACAAACCCTTAAAGGTAAGGGTCATTTAATAGATCCTATTCATATTCATGGGTTGCAAATTGATGCAAAAATGTGTAAGTTTTGTCAGGATTTCGTCACAAAGTACAAAAAGTTAATCATTGGTTCTGCCCACAGTGGGTTTTTTGGAGAATGAGCTGTTTCATTAGATAAGGCCTCATGCACATGACTGTTTTCGTCCTTCACCTTTTCTGGATAGTTTTGGGCTAAAATACAGGGGGAAAGTTAATCTATAAGAGGGGAAGTCACATGTCCAAGTGTTTTCACAACAGTATATCTTTACAGTCCACATGACTAAAAATATATGCTGCATGTAGTATAAGATCCAAAATCTCATGTTATAAGTAAGTGGCGCCTAAAAAAGGGGGCTACATAATACTGATATTCTACACTTTAAAGTGTTTATTTCTATATGTGATATGGTAAAACATGTAGATGAAAACAGACATGGAAATACAACAGAAAATAACAGAACAACACAAACTATTGACATAAATAGAGAGATGCTGATAAAACCACCAATATTCCTTGTCTGTTTAACTCTATGTATTATATATTTTCCAATGTTCTGTACATGAATGCTACATTCTCATAGTCATTAATCAAATATGCCTGAACAAGCTGGTTTTTTTTTTTCAACAAAAACACAAACATTTTAAACAAATGTATCTGATACGTCTTTTAGGCTTCCACCTAATGACTTCAGTTAAACGCATCAGTTTTTACACAGAAATATTTAAAAAAATGGATACTTTAAGTGATGCAGACGCTTCAATGGAAAAGACAGATGTCAAAAGTGCATGCGATTTCTGTAGCTCGTGTTCCTGTTTCTTTGTTATTTAATGTACGCAGAAAAATTGGTTTGGAGCAGTTGCACAAAAGATAAAAAATAAATATGCAGCAAAAACCGCAAGTGTGAATGCACCTAACCTTACCTGGAATTACCTGTAAAATTCAATTATATTAACAATACTTTGTCCAAAAACTGATACATATGTTGCCATATATGGACTGCTCAATCACAACTCCAAAGACATACTGATAGGGAATGTAGATTGTGAGCCCTATATGGGACAGTGACTGTCAATGTCTATAAAGCACTGCAGAATATGATGGTGCTATACAAGTAAGCATAATAAATAAATCACATCCCTATTTCATGTAAGAGCATATTAATATAGTGAACTAGCTAGCTGCCATACTTCCCTGACATAGTTATTCCATTGTTGTATTTTAACACTTTTCATACATAACCCCTTAACCTCAAAAATATTTGAAATAAAATATACTACTTTACTCACTAGAAGTAATGATGATGATGGAAAAATGTAAAAAAAAACAGCAAAAATTTTAAAATATTAGGTTGCTGTCATAAAAAAGAAAACCCCTTGTAGTTAGCAACTGTTTTTTATGTAGTTTATTATAATGTATTGATAAGTATGTGATGTTTATTTATAGATGAATATTATTATTATTAGTGTGTGTACAATTTATTTTTTGATACATGTTATCATTGTATGTAATATTTATTTATTTATTGATATTAGTATGTCTTCCTTTGTTCTCATGAGATTCTGATAGGTGTATTCAGAATTGGTAATCCAGATCACCATTAGCAAATGAGATATCGATGGATTCATTCAGAATTGATAATACAGATCACCATTAGCACATGGGATATCGATGGATTCATTCAGGGTTGATAATACAGATCACCATTAGCACATGGGATATCGATGGATTCATTCAGAGCTGATAATGCAGATCACCATTAGCATCATTTGCCACTATTTACTAAATAAGGGATTAAAAGAATTCTTATCTACAACCCTAACAGAAAAGCAGAATGATCGGAACAAAGTGACACAGGTTTGAGGTGTCCTGGTTGTTCTGTCTCCAGCTTTTGATAATGACGTATTATATTTGGAAATGTAAACTGTGCTCTATGACCTTCAGAAAGAGAAGATGGTCGGGTTACAGTGACCTGATCAAGGATAACGTGATGTTATATTCCATCTTAGAAGTTACCAAACAAGAAGGATGTGTTCTCAATGGAGGAGACTCCACAACAAATAATAGGTAATATATAGGAGCTAAGTATCTGTGTATACATATATACATCCACACGTAAGTCTTCTGTACCTACTGGAGTTACTATAATTACTGTAGTTACTATGGAATGGATACACATTAATACATAAGGGGCCATCTCATAATAAATACATGTCATTGCCTTTCAATAAAGAATATCTAATAGCAGAATGCATCCATGTAATATTAATGTCTCCCAAATAAATCCAAAATAAAGCAGATTATCTACAACACTGTATCTATACCTACCTATCCTTAAGATCTATTGTCTATGATAACCATGTCAGGAGAATAAAAGCCTCGTGAAGAATTTGCTTTTTCATTGAATTCATATATTTATTTTTAGTTATACTAAGAGAGTGACACTAGTGAAAATTAGATAGATAGATTGAGATAGATAGATAGATAGATACAGATGATAGATTGATAGATAGATAGATAGATAGATAGATAGATAGATAGATAGATAGATAGATAGATAGATAGATAGATACAGATAGATAGATAGATAGATAGATAGATAGATAGATATGCAACTGAACCACCACAACTGTGTGCAATAATTTAACCATCACAGTTAACCCTCTATATAAATATAATGTTCAATGGACATGTATATGTGTTTGGTAAGACCGGTGAACTGTCATTTCAGAATTTCTATGTAGTTCTGTTTTTACATGACATTGTATTTATATATCTGCTTGTCTGATGTAATTCTGCGACATATTTATGTAGCTTCGAAGTGTGAGCCAATTGTTAGGGCTGAGCTTTCCGCTATTCTCCTATTAATGAAGATGTTAGAGGAATCTCCCTGTTTGTACATTCAGCAGTTGTATGTAAAGATTAACTCACTCATAGTTTCTGTGTCGTGTACACAGTATTGTCCTAGTCTCTTCTTCCAGAACCAGAAGGGAAAAGTAAATATAATCCACTACAAATGGAAGATATTAGCAACTCACAGGGGGATTTGCGCTTGTTCTTTGCGATAAATACATAGATAGATAGATAGATAGATAGATAGGCAGACAGATAGACAGATAGATGATAGATAGATAGATAGATAGATAGATAGATAGATAGATACATAGATAGACAATAATTACAGAAAATTTTAGTGTATTTTTACACACACTGCCTAAAATGACTGCAAGTAAAAAATGGTAATAAATTCACTGATTTCCATCGGTCTGGGTTGTCTCCCTATACATATACTGTCCATTCAGTCCTCGGTTTATTTTAATAGCCACAGACCCCGCAGAACAGAAAAAATGTTGCATGCGGCAAAAATCACTTAGAAGGGATTTCACCCGAATACAATGGATCTAGATGTTTTTACCACTGCCTAGTCAGGGGCAGGTAGGTAGGCACTCACTCTAGGTGTTCTGACAGGTATGTTGTCAAACCAGTTAAAGCATTTCATTCATATAAGGTGCAAAAATGTAGTCAATGCAGTGTGCCATCATTTACATTTGGATCCAAAAAATACAGCATGTCTTTAAAGCCACTATATTAAAAACGCATGCTCTTATGTTATGCATGAAGGAAAACGCATGCTCTTATGTTATGCATGAAGGGTTATAAAAAAAGTAAGTGTGAACCTGGTCTTATAATATCTTCCTGGTTAATTATTTCATGATCATCTTGAACTAGACAGATAGATATATAGATAGATAGGCAGCCAGATAGATAGATAGATAGATAGATTCCTTGGTACATTTTTCGTCACCATATATACACATTTTTTTAAATGTAGAATATAGCAGGAAACCAAAACCTTGAACTCTCCTCAGTAGTAAAATAGAATGAATGTCAAAGTTGATGCATTTACAAGCAGAGTGTCCCTGACTTGAGCAGATTAAACATTAATCCAAACCAGTATGCAGCAGGGCAGTGTTATTTAAACATATAGTATGTGATAACAGAGAGCAGGAATTGTTCTATATACCATATATTGTTATATTGTGCACATTTCAACAAGTTTCATGACAGGAAGTAGTGGCTATAGGAAAAGATCATTGGAAAGAAGGCATTATCACCATATTAAAGTCACAGTCTGCTAATGACACAATCACTTAAATACTGTTATCTGTGAAGACATCTAGCGGAAAGTTTTGGAAACTGCACTAGGACTACAATGTCGCAGATCAGTATGGAGCAGAATATAGATAAGTGCAGTGCTTACCTTTTTGAGAAGAGGCAGCTGCTGTATATACAA
>CAMRHE010000581.1:142500-182500 GCA_947044405.1 Leptodactylus fallax
AGCTCTGGGGTCTGGCACCTACTTTGCATATCACGTGAGGCGCCTGGGCCAATGAGATGGCGCGTTGCGCCAGGCTGCGACTACACTCACAGAGCTGCAATGTGTTGTGCTCAGTCTTTGGGGCTTTTAATGAGGAGCTGCCCGGGCTATGACAGCCTCCGTGCTGCTCCATCCCCGCTGGCCCGAGCCGCTCATGTTCCTGTACGACAACAGCTTGGATGACATTAATAAGAACATGGAAGGATTTGCAGGCAGCAACTTTGCAGCGAACCAGTGCAGGAACCTGATGGGGCACCCGGCTGCAGCATCTCTGGCCCCCAGCAGTGCCTACTCCTCCAGTGAGGTGCCAGTATCGGGCATCGCGGAGCCTGGCAAGCAGTGCAGTCCCTGTTCTGCAGTGCAGAGCTCCTCTAGTGCCAGCCTGCCCTATGGGTACTTTGGCAGCAGCTATTACCCGTGTAGAATGAGCCACCACAGCACCATCAAGTCCTGCTCGCAGCCCTCCTCCTTTGCAGACAAGTATATGGAGACATCAGTCTCTGCTGGCGAAGACTTTCCTTCTAGGGCCAAGGAGTTTGCTTTTTACCAGGGATATGCCACAGCCCCTTACCAGCCAGTGCCAGGCTATCTGGACATGCCTGTGGTGTCCACTATTGGGGCACCTGGGGAACCGAGGCATGAGCCGTTACTGTCAATGGATAGCTACCAACCCTGGGCTATTACTAATGGCTGGAATGGGCAGGTTTACTGTGCCAAGGATCAAAGCCAGCCAACCCACCTATGGAAATCTACTTTACCGGGTAACACACCTGCAAGCATACTAGATCTCTCTCAATCTCTGTAATATCAGAAATGTCTCCTGCTATGTACAGTCAATAATGATTTAGAAAAATAATCGATCTAGGAACACACACACATGTATAGAGTGATGCATATATACAGATGTATATATCTGTGTGATATATAAATATATATATCTGTGTGATATATAAATATATATATATATATATATATGTGTGTGTGTGTATATATATATATATATATATATATATGTATGTGTGTGTATAATAGCTATATATTATTGATGATAGACACATGATAGATATTTCACTATATTTAATAGATAAATGATAGACAGACGATAGATAGATATTTAGCGTGTGTATTACATAAATGATAGCTAGGTAGCTAGACAGATCATTTCTGTATGTGTATGACATGAGTGTAAATATGTATATTCTAATAAATGCACCACACACCTATCTATATATATGCATGTACATTCACACATAGATATTTACATATATGCACATATATACATACATACATACACATGTATATAAATATGTATACTTATAAATTCGTATTTATACACCTCTGTATGCAGAATTAATAATGGCAAAAGCGTTATATACTGTTAACATTTTTCATGTCTCTCACATAATGTCATTCAATTTTTATTTTATTGATTTGCACATTTTAATACAGAATCAGTTTATTATTTTGTTCAAATTTTGTTGATATAAGATCATCAGTTGGATATTTTATTGATAGGTGTTGTATGATAATAACAATTCATTCCGCCACTTTACAAAACAGAAAAAATGCCTTAGCGTTGTATCATGTATATGTATAGATATATCTATATATATATATGCGATTACTTGATGACTATATGGATGGCTGTGTTGATGTCTGTGTGCACCATATCTCAGTGACCTGTACTTTCCCTTTCAGACGTGGTTTCCCATCCTTCAGATGCCAATTCGTACAGACGAGGCAGGAAGAAGCGGGTCCCTTACACTAAAGTGCAACTCAAGGAACTAGAAAGGGAATATGCGACAAATAAATTCATCACTAAGGACAAAAGGCGCAGGATATCAGCCACCACCAACCTGTCAGAGAGGCAGGTCACTATTTGGTTCCAAAACAGAAGAGTCAAAGAAAAAAAAAGTCATCAATAAACTGAAGACCACTAGCTAATGAGTGGATTATACCCTGCAGGTTCTTATCCCATAAAACTGACGTGTTCTCTTCCTGACAAGTCATCTGGAGAGCTTTGAAAATGGTTAAAAATATAAAATATGGACAATTTTTGGTGGGAGGGGATGGGGTAAAAAAAAAAAAAAGATGAAATGAATTATTTGCAAGAGGCCAAGACTCTGATGTTGTTGGAGATAACACGACTTTCTATCTACTGGTGGAATTGTTCTAATGCAGCCTGATATGACTTGTGAATTGATCATAAAGAAAAGACTTGTAGCCTTTAATCAAGAATCGATGTAATATTGCGCTTTGAACCTTGAAACCAGTCTGCATGTTGAGTGACTGCTCAGGTAATTTGTATCTTTACTGTATGTTCACTCTATACATTCTCATATATAACCAGGAGGGTTATTAATGATGTTTTCATGAAGAATACACAGTTTTCTGGAGGGGGTGGATTTCAATCCCTATACAAGCCCAATAATAAGTAGAAGCCTTCTTAGGCCTGCCCTGAAATTGTACATGGATGTTGTAGGAACTGAGGGGCTGTAAGGTTACGTCGTTTTACATTAATTCATAATCTGGTGTATTGGAATTACAATGATCTGCAATGGACAGAGCTCAATCTCCACGAGGACGGATTGTTGTAAATACCCGGTTGTGCATAATAAATACCCATATTTCAGAAGTTTAAGACTACGATGATATTTAATGGTTGAGTCTGTAGAATGGTATTAGCAATGATTTTGTTTATTCTGTGTAATTTGGCAGCGTTAGATATTGATATCCAATCATTTCCAGCACTTTTAATCTCATCAGCAATTATTGGAAACCTTTGTGTTGTCTCTCCTCACTTCTTCTACAAATGCTATCGTGTAAATACTAATATTAATAATAAATTAGCTCACTGTGAACGGTATTTGTGCACCAGCCATGTTTATTCTGCCCTGATCCTCTACATGTATTATTATTAATGGGGAAATATGGATCAATGTCAACAACTGAATCCTATTGTCTGAAAGAGTCATGTGACATCCAATAGGAATAAATTAGAGATCATGAAACTGGGATTTCCGGTTTACAATCCACAATTAGGGTTTCTGTTGGATGGTATTGCATTGGTCCTGATAATAAATAGCAATCTTGATCAGAAAATAAATTAACCTCTAATGACCCTTAGCTCAGAGTTGTATTTTCTGGGAAGCTGTGGCGATTGTTGAAACAACTGGATGGGAAGGCCTTAAACCTTGACCTTGAGGGAAAAAAAAAACAATTTGTGACCTTGACTTCTGACAGCTCATGAATAGGCATCACTAGGATTAGTAGATCAATAGCGCCATCTGGTGTTCAAAAGCAGATCTACAGCGCTGATGATTAGCTGCTATTAGCATTGGTGCTTGTTAATGTCTAACTTGTAAGCAACTCATTTTTACTAATTACAATAGTTTTAGAAGATTGCTTGGCTATTGTGGTTTACTTGCATATGTGATATGTTGTGCAAAATGTCGGCTTACATTTATTTGAAGGATATTCTGGGTCATGCGCAAATAAGTTAATTTCTTTAGAAAAAAAAATACGCTTTTTTGATTGTTCTAATTTAAAGAACTTCATCTTTTCAGGGTTCTTCCAGAAAGGCACAAATTCCCATAAATGTATTTTATCTTAATTGTATTTTAACGCTAGGATTGTTTTTATTAATTAATTTATTTAAATTTTATCAGAATATAGTATAGAATGTGTAATGTACTGAATCTTTTCACATATAGCATATATTCTAGTGTATATTCTTGGAATACTGTATATAATTTTTAATTTGATGTTTAGGATGATTTAGAGAGTACAGATAATGATTTTAATCTCTAAATTTCCGTTTATTTCCTATTCGAATTACACTACAGATTACATATCAATTAAAAAATAATGAATTAAGAGCATTTCTTCCAACTTGTTTATTTATAGACCAGGTGACTAAATTAAGGATTTACAATTTAGTAGTTTTGCAGTCAGTGATTATTTAATAGAATTGCATCTTAACGCACAGGGATGATATTGAAATGTATGTGGACAATTTATTTTATGATTTTATCATGATTATTATTTTTGATATTGAAATTATCTAAAAAGTTGCAAACAAATGCGTCATGGAAAATTCATAATATATTTGTGATCAGAAAATGGAAAATAATTTAATGTGGCTGGGAGGTATAAATGAATTCGCAAATTAATAAATAATCTGTAGTTAATGTAAAAAAAATACATTATCCATGTTTGTTATAGTTGTTTTTTTGTGTACAGTAAATATAAAATAGGCGATTCAGAGTAGGGTAGAAATTTGTATTAAAAAATAGACAGAGAGAGAGAGAAAGGTAAATAGATAGATAGATAGATAGATAGATAGATTAGATAGATAGATAGATAGATAGGTAGATAGATAGATAGATAGATAGATAGATAGATAGATAGATAGATAGATAGATAGATAGATAGAGGCTATGGCATATCCGTCTTGTCACATAGCATATCATCATATCTCTCGAGTGCACTAATGTGACAATCCTCTGTGTAACTTTTTATTCTGCAAATATCTTTAACAACCAGGGAAATGTGTCACTCCATTCAGCACTTCGCAAGGGAAATTAATATTTCACCCGGGCATCCTGGGGTTAGCATTAAAAGATTACTACAGGTCCAGGTTTATTAGTTATAAAATACCATGGTATTCATATAATTGCAGACCAAACAACTGTTGACATTCTACATATGCCAACGAGTTAATAAAACTTCCTTGCATATGATCAACACATTCGGGAGCTTCCCAGGGCAGAGGGCAGGGCTTTTATTCCAAAGTGGCCTATGAAGAAACATCTACCCAGCTATGTAATGTAATTCCATGGTTGTCAGTTAGGGAGGCGCTGCTGAGTACAGGGTGGTTTCACTGTCCCTATCTATCTATCTATCTATCTATCTATCTGTCTATCCGTATGTAAGGTGATTTAATGTCACCTAGAATATTAATACAAGTCATAAACCATTGTAATTGCCGATGACAGCCCCGGGGCCTCTACATCAGGTCCGGTTGTGTTCTTTAGCTGGAGGTCTGGAGTTTTTCCTTCTCTATATTTTAACACTCTTCTTTGGAGGTTTAGAGGTTTTCCTTCTTTATATTTTAACACTCTTCTTCGTTCTTTTTGCTTTTCCATTTAGTCTTTAACTTGATGCCTCCTTTTTTATTTTGTATTTTATGTATATTTATTGTGTATTCATCTTAATGTTTTGTACGTTTATTTTTATGCCTTTGTGGGGAGGGGTTTGTTGCTTATTTCGGCCCCACTGAAGGCGCAGTAATGTATGCTGGTGTCTATTGATGTTTCCTTGGTAATACAGCTCAATGGGTTCGGTCTCAGCGACTTGAGTGTCATCGTGGATTTGGTTTGAGCGACTTTAATGTGACCATCTGATATATGTATGATATTATACTATAATATAATATACAACGGTTGAACTATTATATATTACAAGGTTAGGGTGTAAGTCAGAGGCAATGTACTGTAATGTAGGCTAGTGTTGTTCTTTATTATGCAGAATTAAGTCAGGGGACAAGCAGCAGTGATAGGGCTTTCTGTGGCAGAAGGCATTAGAGCATACAGCTAGTAGGAGGCAGTAAACAGCTCACTGTTCTGGGTACAAGAACCAAGCCTAGATGTAATCATGAGATTAGTCAGCCAAACCTTTGTTTATGATGTACTATAACGTCCCCTTCTGGAGACATGAAGTCAATGCTATACAGAGAGTTAGAAATAGATATATGCCTATAGATAGAAAGATTATATATATATATATATATATATATATATATATATTACATATACATGCACACACATATACTTGTATATATATATATATATATATATATATATATTTATATATATAATTTTCTTCTCAACCACTAGCTTCGCACTATCCTTGAGATGCAGAGAACAGCTACACAGTATATTGTGTTACTATTCTTCTGTGTTTTCACTAGTGATCACTATTTTCTTTTCCTTTCACAATTTTAACACACATTAATCACACTTGTCCTCTTGCAGTAAAATCACAAGGCCGACTATAGACATAAGATACATTTTATTGCCACATTATTTTATTTCACTGCATCAACAGAACAATGGCTGGAAAGCATTCTCTTTCTTAATACAAAAAAAATCTTAGTCAACTGCAATAGTAGAAATAACACAGCTATGAAATGCATTGGCCTGAGACATCTGTAAATAAAAAAAAGTCGCAATCAATATCTACATAATACATAAAGGCATCCTCAGGAACCTGCCATGTGTGCGACATTCGTGTATTTGGGGCTTTTTGTTCTTGGGTGGTGTATTATTCCTATTACAATGTGCTGGAATGTTTTGCTGGAGCTTGGTTTACAGCATTTACAAATTCTGATCATCTGATCCACTGTGTCCGGAAAAAATCTGCCTTTTACCCCTAATAACAGCATGGTAATACAGAAAAGTGGAGCATTGATATTTATTAGAAACTCCAGTATTGTTCCATTGTATGTGTAGCCTTCTCCCGGGAATCTAAAAGTCATCTTCAAATCTATATTTTATAGGAGGGGAAAAACAAATTGGAGGTCAAGTTCAAGGTATTACATGTACTTGTGATTAGTTTCTGTTACATATATACCCCAATAATTCTCTGTAGAGCAGGGAAGCCCCGGATATGTCGTCACATTGTGCCCAATGCCTATAATAATATTCATTTTGCTGTGGAGCCCTTAAATCATATGACCATTCTCCTATAAGACTTTACTTATTACAGTGGTATTTTTCTGTTCACTTTCTGTGTCAGAAGGAAATAAATGAGCAAATTCCAAATGTCCTATCCATAGGCTGTGCTGTTTTTACAGGCTTGCTTTACTCCTGCTATAGGCACATAGGCCTGCAATTGCCTGCAATAATCATAGACCTGCACCTGTAAATGGCCACTAAAAAGAGTCCAGTGCTATATAATTAATGTATCAGAAAATCTGCTGCAGGGGAGGAGAAATGTACACATCCGCCCGACTACAAAATACATCGAGGGAACTACTGCTAAAGCAAATAACTAAAAAGAGCAAATAACACCAAAAGTCACCAGAGCGTATTAAAAAGTGTTTGGCTTTTGCTTTCCATCTATATAGTTATCTCTCTAATGTGTTGTGCTAGTATGTGTGTGTATATGTGTGTGTATTTGTGCGTGTGTGTAAATATATTAATATCCATCTATTCCCTATCTATCTATCTATCTATCTATGTAACTACTTATTTATCCACCAATATAGTGTTAGTACATATAAGAACGCTTCTATCTATCTATCTATCTATCTATCTATCTATCTATCTATCTAATGTGTGGTGTGTGCATATGTTTGAATAAATATATCAATATATATCTATGTATTTGTCTATCTAGCTATCTATTTGTAATATATGATTTGTGTCTTAATATATTTGTGTAAATATATGAATATCCATCTATATATCTGTCTATCTATTTATCTATCTTTACCTAATTTTATCTAATCTAATCTATCTATCTATCTATCTCAAGTGTCTACCTAATCTATCTATCTATGTATTTATCTATATAGCTATCAGTCTAGTGTGTATATGTATGTGGAAATTTGCTTGTATATATATATATATATATATATATCTCAATGACCTTTCTACCTTCTATCGTTAACCTGATAATTTCTTTGCTATTTTTTTCTGCTATCTTTCCACCATATCGTCTATACTCAATACCGTAAGATTTTCAAAATGTAATTAATCATACTAATATTTTCTATAATAGAGATATTATTATTATTATTATTATTATTATTATTATTATTATTATTATTATTATCACTATGTAGTAACATTTTAGCCTTTTATTCTTTTATTTCTGGTGAGAGAAGTTTGTTTTCTCCACGCACAGACTTGCTTGCCTGCGGCTACATACCTGCTCGATGATACATATTAAACATATTACTGTCTTTTTCATAGAGATAAATTAGTTTTGATATTCATGTATAGATATGTTAGTCTGTCATGTGTTAGGTTTTATACGAACAGACATTGTAGCTGCAGTGTGTGTGATGGGACCGGCTTTTTATAACTCTAAACAAAGAGAACACACAAAACAGCAAAACAGGGATCAGAAATGTCCCTGCAAGTAAATGCACAGTCTGCACAGGACCAGCTAAATTTCCGCCATCCTGATTCTTGTTCTAAAGACGCTAAAGAAGATTCTGTATTTTGTATCTCAGTGAACATCTGGAAATACATCACTGATCTGAGGGATAACCCAGCTCCAAGGCCAGACTTCCCATTATGCAGGGTCCAGGTCTGTGGTTAAGGTCAAATACAAGATAGCAAAACATTTTTTTTATCTCAATGAAAACGTTTCTAACGTTTTACGATAACGCATCTGCAAGTGTCTGTCCTGATGCACCCTGCAAATCCTGGAGGTGACTAGGTGTGTATATATATGAAGTATGTTCATATTGAATGTATTGTTTCTCTGTCTCTTTTCTTCTGCAATCTGAACAGTGTGCACAAAGAAGCATACACAGGATAGACAGAAACTCAGATAGATAGATAGATAGATAGATAGATAGATAGATAGATAGATAGATAGATAGATAGATCTTTGTAGGTGGACAGGTAGATAGATAGATAGATAGATAGATAGATAGATAGATAGATAGATCATACACAGTCACCACATTTGCACACCCATATTTATAGGTGTACACACACACACACAACACACACACACACACACACACACACAAACTATTCTATGCACATTAAAGCAATGGTTCCCATGATACAAACCTTCCAGAGTAGCACAAAGTGTACCCAGTGATTGCATGTAACATGTGGAGAGGAGGTCATGGGCTGCATGTAGGTGGCGTCTCCTGTGAGCCCCTGGCCAGGCTATGTCTGCTGTGACACAGGCTGAAGTTGACTGCCAAATGTGCCATAAAACCGCAGGTCAGTCTAGAGCTCTGCTCACTTCTCCTTGACGCGCCGGCTTCAATTATAGTCTTAAAAGCCTCAATACAAGTGTAAGAATTTGTTTTCCTTCTCAGAGGCGGGGCAAGGGTTGGCTATGGTGGCGCCTTTGTTTCACAGTCAAAAGAGACCTATCTAACCATCCATCCATCTAGCCATTCATGTAACCATCTGTGTATTGTGTTGCAGTACTATATATATATATATATATATATATATATATATGTCTCACATACACACATTACATACACATTACACACATACACATGATCAATCTAGACAGAGCAATCAGGGCTTTGTGTGGACTCTTGATGCTTTCTGGTCTAGTGTAAGACGATCAGATGTGACCATAGGAAGGAAATAGTGAGCTTCACTTTGGTTTGCAGCAGTCAGGGTGGGGGAGGGGGCATGATGCCTTCTGTTTTAGAGGCACTGCACATTCTCTCCCCCCATAGTTCAGGAGGCAGCACTGGGTTATGCAACATATGGAATAGCATTTATAATAATATACAGTAGTGTTCTATATTTAATGACATCAATGCTCTATGCCTTCCAGTGGTAATTGGCACAGGCGTCTCATGTTATTCCAAGAACAGCACAGTGCCAGGGAGGGGGGAAGGAGACAAAGACCTTATTTTGCATGGGATATGGGAGCTGCGTGATTTGCGCACTGTGTGATTTGCGCACTGAAGCCCGGTGCGGCTCAGAGTCAGTGCAGCCTGAGTGCAGGGCTCAGGGAGAGGCAGATGTGCAGAAAGCCTGAGTTCCCCTGCACATTACATGCCTCTATGAAGCTAGAGCAAGTGACGATCTGTTGCTTCCCTTGAGATGGCTACAAAGAGAAGGGCCCATAGTCTCAGCTTGTCAATTTCCCCATGTGATCACATGACCAGCACCTCCCTGCTTAAGGATGGGGATAGATCTCCACGTCAGCTTACGTCTTCAAATTTCTACTTCACGGATCTGCTTCAAAGAGGCAGCTGCATTAGAGAATGATGTTAAGCCCAGCTAATGCGGACAGCCCCAGCTAGCCTAATGATGGATTTTGATGAGCGTGTTCCTTGCTCCTCTAACATGTACTTGCCAAGTTGCACTTACTACGTCTCGGGTCCTGATTTTTCCAGTCTGCCATCCTTCTTACCCCAGACCCCATCTTCTCGTCCCATGCCCTACTCCTACTCGTCCAACCTAGCCCAGGTGCAGCCAGTCAGAGAGGTTACCTTCAGGGAGTATGCCATTGACACCTCCAGCAAGTGGCACCCCAGGAGCAATCTGCCCCACTGCTACTCAGCAGATGACATTATGCACAGGGACTGCACGGGCACTGCTGCCATGGGGAACAGCTCCAATGTCTACCACCCAAATGCCAACGTGCCCTCCAATTTCTATAGCGCGGTGGGCAGGAATGGGGTGCTGCCACAAGCCTTTGACCAGTTCTTTGAGACAGCCTATGGCAGCCCGGATAATACCAGCCAGCAGCCCTCGGATTACTCTGTGGACAAACACTGCGACAAAGTGCCAGGAGCCTCTGCGACAACTTCAAGTTCGGAGCCCTGCAGGGAGGCAGAGGAGAAGGAGAGGAGGACGGAGAGCAGCAGCAGCAGTCACAGCAGCTCGCACTCATCTTCCGGCAACAATGAGGACAAAGCCAATGTGTCCAGTACGTATGTGAGCAGCGCCTGCCCTGTCGCACCGCCTGTATCAGGCGCAGCGCTGTTAAACTTTTATATGCTGTTTTATAAGCGTATAAGCTTTATGGAGGCCTTTAGATTTCCCTCAACAAAACTTTCTTATAAAAGGCAAGATCACGTGTTTAGCACTGAAATTGGCCGTGAAATAGCAGCGACCAATAGATGCCTTAAGACAATCCTTCCCCCTTTTTTCCCTTTTAAAACTCTGGGGTCGGTTTGTAGAGAATATAGTCAGTAAAGAATGTGCTCCAATAAAATTACACAGTAACCCTGCATGCTTTCATATCAGGGTCTGCCAGCAGGAATTCCCTGCCACAATGGGAGCAAATGTAGACACACAGGTGTTGCTGGGGCAGGCTACTAAACAATGTGTGGTGGGCACCTAACACATACTAATGCACTAATGCAGAGCTGAGCTTCTGCTAGAGGACTGATTTCATGGAGCAAGACTTGGAATTTGGGGATTTAAGTGTGGTAGTGGGTAATAGAATATACCCAGCTGAACTGATAACGCAGAGCTGGGGCTTCCAGGTCTTATTTATGTAACCAGTTCTCTAAATATTATCCAAATGTTGATTTTTAGTTTTGTTATTCTCCTCGTTCAAGTTGTCCAAGTTGCAACTTATTGACATACTACATCTGTAGCTGGTGACTGTAATGTATTGATCATCTAATAACTAGCAATCTAACTTTGAAAAGTATTAATCTAATTCCTATCCATCTATCTATCCAGTTAAAACACACATATTCATATATATATATATATAGTTATTTATACATATAACACATATATGTGTATGCTATATATATATATATATATATATATATATTGTGTCTGTGTGTACACACACACACACACACACATATATATATATATATATATATATATATAATATATATTACAAACTTTATCACTTATAGATATAAATGTTTGTTATATATTGAATATCATACACATGCCATAGGCTATTTTGTCGCATAAGACAAAAAATATATACAAAGTTTGCTTTTTGACTATTTATGCCCTAGATTGCCTGCAGTGATGTTAGGTAACTTCAGCCCCAATCAGTACATTGCTATTTAACTATTTATGCCCTGTATTGCCTGTAATATTGTTAGGTGCTTTCAGTCCCCAGGCTCCAGTCTTGCTTATATTGGCTTATATTGGGTAGATTGGTTCATCTGTAACAACCCAGTATTTATTTTTGCTCCACAGGTGGACAGCGTACCCGTAAAAAGAGGTGCCCATACACGAAATATCAAATTAGGGAACTGGAAAGGGAATTTTTCTTCAGTGTCTATATAAACAAAGAGAAAAGGCTACAACTATCCAGAATGCTCAATTTAACCGACCGACAAGTCAAGATCTGGTTTCAGAATAGGAGGATGAAAGAGAAAAAAAATTAACAGGGACCGACTGCAGTACTACTCCGCTAACCCTCTGTTATGAGAGTACCAACGTTTCCCGGATCTATGGCTGTTAGTATGTGGATTTCTGTCAGAACAATAGGAAGTAGAAGCCTTCCTTATGGAGTATAACTGCCATTTGTATCCGAGGAGGATAAGGGTAGTAGTACTGTCTCCATTTCCTGTGCTTGGATGCAAGAGGCACCAGTGAATGACACAAGCAGTAACCTGTCTAAATGTATCAGGACAAGGGGTATTTCAAGTATCATTGGTACTGATTTAAAGGACCAATTTTGTTTAACAGTTTGGTTATGGTGCCCTAAAACCTTTGGATAATCTACAAGTCTTCTATTTGTTTCACATTTTCTTCATATATAAAAACAGCGCCCATACTGATCGATCAATTGAATGAAAAGAGAAAAATTAAAATGGGGGAAAAAAACACTAAAATCACATGATATTCTGTAGTTTAATTTCAAAGCGTCCTGCTGTGTCTCCCTTCTGTTCCTATCCTTTATTGATCACTTCACCTATGTGGTCTATGAGACATGCACTTTGTTTGCTGATATCAATCCCTGTCTGTGACTATCCTGTGGAAAACCACAGCTACAATTCAGACAAGTCTTATCTATAATGATGAACGTGTTTAAATGAGCAGCCAGACAATGATGATAACACCATAGAGAGGAAATAACTAATAACTTATCCTTCTTCACACCAAATACAGTCAGATGAATTATTTTACTCTGAAGTGAGGTGACCAGGCTATAGTTTATGTCAGATGAAATCTCATTTAAATATATAAATATATATAAGCCCTAAAAGAACCAAAGTTATTAAAAGTGATTATATTTGAAATGATATATGAGTTTATGGGACATGATAATCTATTTGTACTTTCTCCGTTTGAATGTATGTTTCATATGTTTTACTAAAAAAAATGTAAATAAATGTCATTTGGTATTTGGTTGAGACGCCTTTTTACACATCTGATGTGGTGATTTTTACATTTTGCTACAGATGACTTGTTTGATGTTGGTTTTGTCACTTCTGCAGCATTTATGAACTTTTCATGGGATGGGGGGGAAACTTTGGCACAGATCACCTGGCAATCGGTCACTATATGTCACTGTTTATTCACAGATAAATATTTTATATGTATATAGCGTTTGTTTGATGCAGATTTTAGTGGGTTGCATGTATACAGCAAGAGAGCGCACAAGTCAAATAAACGTGGTTGAAAGAGTTTCTTTTGTGGTGGCTTTTTTACCTAGCTTTCCATTTGCACCTGCAATGCATGATTGATATGCTGCAGATTAAATACAATATTAAAGCCTTCTCTTCCTTATTAGATTTAGCCAGTAAATGCTGCAGATTGTGCAGCCTCAGCAAGAAGAAGGTCACTGATTGAGAACTATTGATTGGGAGATGGATCCCTAGTCTTGTACATGATGATTGTGGTGACATAATCCATTATAGTGGTCTTGTTTGGGTAATGCAAGTTTTTAAGTATTTTATTCGTGTATCACCTGACTTGGGTTCCAACTGGTTTACTACCATGCTACTAGTAATTATAGATCTAATGAATCACAAAGAAGGATTTTCCATTTATTTTAATATACATATATTAATTTCTATACCCAATTTCTTAATTCCTTATTTCCTATTAGCTTTCTGGCTTTGAACTTCTCTGGAGCTATTGTTGGACATCACACATAACCTTGAGAGGAATGTCTAGCATTCTGTGGTCTCCCTATTGTTTACAGAATTCTTTAGTGTTTATATTCTACTACAGGAGACATGTCAAACATTGCCCAAGCTGACGCATATCTCTATTTGTATAGCATTTTACTGTTATTTTTGTTTTATTTTGTCTCTGGCAAACGCAAGTTAGGGATAAAAACATCAACAGCATTCTAAAATGAAGAGTGTGAGTGAATATGCAGAAATAAGATAGCAAGAAGAATGTCAATGAGACGTTTACAGGATATTTCCTTTTTGGGTTAAATATTAACTAGCTTCTCTTACAAATGCTCCAGACCCTAGAGGCCTGCAGTTTATCCGCCAGAGTCTTTGGTCTGACCCAATAAAAGCACATGCTCTGTGTTGCTAAGGTAATTTGGTAATAAAACGTGTCTGTGATTTGTGATTTGCATATTTGGAATGCGGGGCTATAAACTAAACACAGGATAAGCAGCCATTTCTCAGAAAGTAGTAATATCAGGGCTATCCAACAGTTGCTTCAATGGACATTGTGCATCTCTTTATTGGAAAACAGCAGCATCTACATAACAACTGAGTGGCCACCAGATGGCGCTGCGCCGATCAATGTCAAAGCCGCTGTGCTGGGGAAGCCAATACTACAGTATTGGCCTTTTGTTCTTTGCTTATCAAGCGAGGAGACTCTTTAGAGATTTTTGTCTTTAGGAGGAAGGTCTGCCAGTCACTAGTTGATTAAAACAAGCTGCTTGTTTGGAAAGTGCAGGCAAAATTCTGAAAAAAATGACACTATTTTAATGGATGAGGGAGATAAGGTGAGTAATGGGGTGAGCACTGTATTCATGATAAGCTTAATAGTGTGATATATATATATATATATATATATCTTCTTCATTTTGTTTCCAACTGTCCAACTGCAATGCGGGTAAACAACAGAAAGGCAGATGTAGAAATAAAATGACAGCTGGCTTTTACTTTGTTATGCAGAAAATATATATAATGAGTGATAATAGATATTATATATTTGGATTAATAAATAAGTAAATGGACAAATAAGTGAACCAGTTGCTATATAAACAAATAGGTAATAAAGTAACCTCATACAACCCACATACAATATTGAAGTTTCCAGAATCTGTAGTTTCAATGTAATTATCCTTCTATTCTTTAAAAATCCCATTCTTCAGAAGGTTATTAGGCTGGTGAAACAACCCTACATTTGCATTAGGCCCAGGCAATAAAGAGTTAATAAATGTTGCACAGATATGTTGTCATATTTATGTTCTCAATAATTTCCTGTATAATGTAATGTGTTATGAATCCTTGTACCGTTCATGCCATGTATTGTTATGACAATCTTCCAGTGATTGAATTTCTTGATAATATTCTGGACTGCAGAGTTTAGGATTAAGTATTTCTTTAAAGCTGATCCAAAGGAATGTATAAATATTGTAAAAGAGCCAATAACTACATGACCAGAAGTATTGTCTGACCCTGTATGAAATATTAAAAACAAATGCAGGAGGATAATTAATAGCTAATATTAAAGAAGGAAATGTGTGTTGATAACATTTTAACTGCCCTCCAAGGCGACATTGTATTAAGTTGCTGTACGTTTGACATGGAATCATAAACTTTCTCCTCACCACTTTAAATTGATACATACTTACATTTGTAGTGTATAGTATTTATCTGAACTATAGTCTCCAAGAAGCATGGCATACACTGCGGGGCCATTACCTTCATCTCATAGTTCATACACCCGAAATCAGTGTTGTGTTGTCTAGTATATGTATTCAGAATGCACAAATAACTATTAATAATAGTCTGGATTTATTTATTTTCACCTGACATGTCTACAACTAAATCTGCTAAAAATAAAACTGTATAACACTCCCATCCATTAGAACTAACAAAAGATGGAGTCATACGTGGATCCTTTGTAAATTAGCATCAACATCAATATTAATATACTGTATACCTATCTATGTATAAATAGTTAAAAAGATTATATATGAAGTATGCTGGATTACATGTTTGACGTTATATTCCTCTATCTATTATCTATCATCTATCTATCTATCTATCTATCTATCTATCTATCTATCTATCTTTATTGATAGGCAGATAGATAGATAGATAGATAGATAGATAGATAGATAGATAGATAGATAGATGATAGATAGATGATAGATAGATAATAAATAGAGGATAGATAGATAGATAGATAGATAGATAGATAGATAGATAGATAGATAGAAGGTAAACATATGAGCTAAATGTATACTCGGTTGAATGCCTAATATAATATTACTTACCCATGTATTCATCTATATAAATAGATAGGGCGTTTACATGTGAACTAAATGTATACTGGATTGCAAAATTAACATAATAATGTTTAATCTGTCACTTATCTTGATCTATACACTGTTTATAGGTGTATAGAAGGTCTAAATATGAACTAAATTAAGTGTGTTTGTTTAACATAACATCTATGTATATATTTATCTGTAAATGTATCACTTCATAGATAGATCTATATAGATATACAGATAAACGGGTAGATAGATAGATAGATAGATAGATAGAAGGGAAAGAAAGAAAGAAAGAAAGAAAGAAAGAAAGAAAGAAAGAAAGAAAGAAAGAAAGAAAGAAAGGTAAATACTTCCTGATGTGGTTATTTTGTGGCAATAAGGACCTTTATTTTCTGAAGTGAGGTATGGGTTTGGGCGTAAGTATTTTTCTTTGTAGGAGGCATTTGTCACTAAACTTGGCACCACAGAGCCTTACATCTGATTCTAAGCACCACCCTGGATCCGGTCCAGAGGAAAATGAAAGTATTTGGCAACCGCATACATTCTTGACAGTTTACAGTTGTCAAATAAGAAAATTAGAACAAAGGCAATTTACAGTCCAGGAAACCTAACATAAACTGTGACCCTTGAGTATTGTATGTGATATATGTGTGTGTGTATATATTATATATATATATATATATATATATATGTAATTATTAGTATTATTATTTCAATTATAATTGAATTCATGTAATAATATATCTAGTCATGCATGTTTTCCCTCTATTGTATGTCCTCTTGCTTACTTGGTACGTGGCGTGTTTCTGTTTTCAGGATACATTTTACAATCTAGAGATAATATTCGAGTTTTTCCTAACCTTTTCTAAGCCTAGGCAGAGCTGTTCGCCTACAATCCAAGGCTGCTCCATTATGAGCACCAGGCTTCTCGCCTGCTTCTGTTAGGGGAAAATCTCTATTCACAGAAGTCCCATTTATTCTTGACAGGAGATTCCAGTCGGTATTTAAAAAGTAGTTTGGCACAAAGCAGCTCTTTCCCTCCTCTAAGCTCCAAACTGACCATTTATCGTTTATAGTTAAGATTTAAATGTGCTGTATTAGTTTTACTTGACTGAGCTTGATGATACTTAGTTTACTATTTGCCTTGCTCTTGTTGGTGATTAAAGAAAAGAATGGATCCCGCACAGCATTGGGCTATTAAACTTCATGAACTAGACGTGTGCCTGACTATAAAAGGCATCCACATCTCTCTGTATAAACACATGTGCACTCATCCAATCTTCCATATCCACACCTAGCCTTCTATGATATTCCATCATACAAACACACCACTCATGAATGTTATTAAATGTGGCAGGCAGCTACCCCTCCACACAACAACACCACACACCAGTCATGGGGCTTACTATTGAACATGGCCATTGAGACATCATGTGACAATGCCTCTTGGCTGGAGCCTCCCCTTAAATAACAGCATTTTAAATAAATCATTACATTAGTAGCATATATATATATATATATATATATATATATATATAAAAATATATATATATATATATATATATATATATATATATATATATCTCAACAGATTCGAAATATGTTCATTGTTATGTACAGGTTGAAACTAATTACTGAAATTCTTTTGACAATTATTATTTTTATGATCTACATCTGAAATATTTAAGCACTGGTGTACAGTCTTGGTGTGCTACTACAGGATACAATGTATTACTAGCTAAGTAAATATATCTATAAGTAATCAGCTCAGTAGCTGTGGATTAATCTTGAACTATTTAATAGTTCATGTGTATTTCCTTTAGTTATTAATATAACTGTTTTGACTAAGGTTGCTTTAATGTTATTATAAATACCATGGCCATAACCATCATTATTGCATTTATAATTGTTATTTTTATGTAATATAGTGTTACAGGGCTCCTGCTCCCTTTAGGATAAGGATATTTTACAGAAGACAGTTTATGTTTGCAGAGCTGATCTATGTTTCCATGTTTCCAATGCTGAGTGTGCATTACAGAAGGCTGCATGCATATATAATGAGTGGTTTCATTGCTATTATAGTGAAAGATTTTACAAGAAGAAGTAAAGTGTTTTACTGGGGTGCAATAAGGAGGGGAGGTTTCTTGAATGCAGTGAGCGTCCAGCAGTGCACAGACCTTGGAGAGGGCCCCTAGGCTTCCCATTCTTACAGAAACATCTGAACTTTGCTCATTTCATATGCCCTTCCCAGAAGAAAGCCACAAGTGGAGGCTAATAAAAATGTAGCCCAGAGTTTAAGAAGCAGATATTTTCCTTGTGCTTGTAGAGGCAGCCTGGGTCTTGCTCTAGTGTAGTCTACACAACGTCTGAAAGCCAAGGGTAAGTGCTCTGGGGATGGTTAAAATGCTGCACTGATTTACATACTAAATCAACTAATAAACCTTCTTATTCCTCTGACTTTGTACACCACATCCGACTCCATCAGTGCGGTTTACATAAAGCAATATTTTATCAGATCATCTCTATGGTTCCTTCTAGCTTCATAAATAAAGGGGCACAATATGGGACCATTCACAAAATTCCTAGAGAAACCTGTAAACACCATTCACTCAGTCATTTTATTCTGCTAACACAAGGATGTTAGGACATCACGATAAACAGGCTATATACCAGCACACTATAGAGGGTATATATAGCACCATAAACAGCCACAAACAATTCACTTATGGCTTAAGGCTCGCTGCTTAAAATATAAAACCTGTTTGCGCCACGTAAAAGGGGTTCATTTAAATAATATTTTAGTGCACCAATTTCTGTAACTGTTTTTTGTCTTCACATCTAATTTATTTACGTATATGATGCAATTTTACATTTGTGTGGAATGAATGAATTTACAGAATCATACAATGTATTTCTCACCCCTTAATTCTGTTCAGTAACCACTTTCATTATACAACAAATCACTTTTCATTCTATTTCCTTTGCTCAGTATATAGTTCACATCTGGATCATTTGTATGAATTAAAAATATATAGTTTCTAAAAATAACAATAAAGAATTAAAATAAATAAATATTTAAATATATGCAAGCCAACTAGTTCATATAGTAAAATGTAATCTAAGCATATAAAACAAAAATAAAACCCCCCTGTCTTAAGAAAAGAAGGCTTGTAAAAAAGTTTTTAGACATTGATATCATCATTATTAGGATATTATGTTGTGAAGACTGCAAAGGTGAATGTTGTTTGAATGCTATATATGCTATAAATGTTTGGCTAAAAATGGATGTTGTACATGCATACAATTATATATATATATATATATATATATATATATATATATATATGTACTGAGGTCGAGCTAAGATGAACCTTTGCATACGAAAGTGATCTGGGAGGGGTTGATGGCTGGGCTTGAGCTGTCATTGGCTGCATGCATTTGCAGTGGTGCAGGGCTATCTCTAATCATATTCAGCATGTTTTGCACAAGAAATGTCAGCCAGAAAGGAATATCTGCTCTCTTCGCCAAATTACCCCACAACAATGTCATGCTCGGAGAGCCCGGCAGCGAACTCCTTCTTGGTGGACTCCTTAATCAGCGCTGGCAGAGGAGCAGAGGCTGGGGGCTACTACCAGGGCTCAGGGGTCTACCTGCCACAGGCTTCCGATGTGTCTTATGGGCTGCAGAGCTGTGGACTTTTTCCCGTTTTGAGCAAACGAAATGAAGGTGTCTCCCCCAGTAACACAGCCCCCACATCTCAAGGCTATGCTCCAGGGATGGAGGTCTGGCTAGAAGCCCCCAGGTCTTGCAGAGTGGAGCAGTCTGAAAGCCAAGCTGCCTCTTCTTGCTCCTTCACACAGAATATTAAGGAGGAGAACTCCTATTGCCTCTATGACTCGGACAAATGTACTAAGACTTCTGCTGCAACTGACTTATCCACTTTCCAAAGGGTTAACTCTGAGACTAGCCCTGTTCATAATACCAGCTCTGTTCCAGTGCCAGGGTACTTCCGCCTCTCCCAAGCTTATGGCTCATCCAAGGGGTATGGTGCTGGGCACATTGCTGCTCCCCAGTTTATACCACAGCCCCCGGTTCGGTTTGAGCAATCTCTGTCCTTGTCATCGTCAATGTCCGCAGAGAATGCCAGGAAGGACAGCGAGGAGTCACCGCCTGCCAAGCTGCCCAGTGCCGCCGCCCAGCACAGAGCAGATGAGGAGGCTCACACGTCTTCATCTGGGGCTGAGGATTCCTCTCCGGCTCCTTCTGACAGCAGCAAGCACTCCCCGGAGAAAGAAGCTGGAGGTGAGCGCTCACTCACACTTACTGACAAAGGGCTGGGGCACTAGAGCCACATTACAGAGGAAGCTTCTCTTTATTATCAGCCTTTGAACTATTTAATAATTGGGCGTGAGTCTGTCATAAACATCATGTCCATTCTCAACTTTACACCACATGCTGCTCCTCTGTGCTTTGTCTTGGAGGAAGCAGGAAGCCCCTATAAAATAACACTTATTTATAGGGCTCATTACAGGCGCCAGAACAGCCTCCCATGCAAAATATGACAGTAAATAGCCCAGGTTACATGTAGGGAGCTGCTCACATGTACATAGCACACAGTCCTGCACCAAAGCCCATGGCCTTCTCTCTGTATACTGGCAGGGTGTCTACTGCTTTCCCAAACACTACACTAAAAAAATCAACAAATCCATGATATATGTTTATCTAGATAAACCGATAAATAGATATGGATATATAGGAGAGAAACAGGGAGAGTAGAGAAATAGCAAGAGATAGAAATAAAAGCAAGTGAAATTATGCATTATGACTGTAATTCCCAGATCTACACTATTACTATCAGCCAGTACTATAAAACATAGGCTGAGCTATACAGGATTCTGCAAATGCAGTTACCTATACTAAATGTATTATGTCCAGAAAAAAGGCATAGAAATAATAAAAAAAAATATATATATATTAAAAAGTAGATGCTAAAAAGGTAAAAGTAAGGGCCACGTTGTATATAAACATGTAGTAAGCAAATGAAATAAAATTATATATTAAGAACAATTATAATATTGAATAACAGGATTATAAAAACTACTAATGATAAAAATGTTCTTTCTATGTACATACAGATATATCTATAAATATTATTTGCCTGTATATGTGGGTTTGTGCCCCAGTTTAAAGGTTGCAGCGATATAAATGTAATTTAGTTAATATTTTACATAAACTATATAACTTGTGTATGTAAAATATGAATTTAGATACACTACATATGCATTAAAAAATAATATATATATATATAAAACTTAAATACACACATATATATATATATATATATATTTATATATATTCTGAGAAGATAGATAGATAGATAGATAGATAGATAGATAGATGGGTAAAAGAGAGAGGGAGATGAATATTTGTATGTACAGTGTGTTATATATATATATATATATATATATATATATATTCATTTTATTATATACTTTTATTTATTCATTGACTTATTTCTTTGTTCAGGGAACTCGAAAGGTGACAATGGTGCCAACTGGTTAACAGCTAAGAGCGGTAGAAAGAAGAGATGCCCTTACACCAAGCACCAGACCCTGGAGCTGGAGAAGGAGTTTCTGTTCAACATGTACCTGACTCGAGAGCGTCGCCTAGAGATCAGCCGCAGTGTGCACCTCTCAGACAGGCAGGTCAAGATCTGGTTCCAGAACCGCAGGATGAAGCTGAAGAAAATGAACCGGGAAAATCGTATTCGGGAGCTCACAGCCAACTTCAACTTCTCCTGATGAGCTCCTCCATAGAGAGCCAGTACTCTTTTTCTTCCACAGTCACCTGAATGGATTGCCAGAGCTGTACATTATGACCAGTATGTCCATCATCCACCCAGCTTTCTGGGTAAAAGCCATACTTGCACACGTCTTAAGAGCTTTTTATTATTATTATAATAATTATTATTTTTTTTATTATTTTGATGGTTTTTTTTAGACTGAGATCATTTTTTATGGCGTTCTGCATTTAGTTGTACATTTCCAGTCTTGTTCCTCCCTTTGTCTTGCATCCGGCATTGCATTTTATGTTGTTCAAAGAAAAGGTGGATGAGGCACTAAAACACCGGTTCTCACATTTTATTGAGTCGAATGAAATGTCCCTTATTTCTCCAGGAAAAGGGAACAATTTCATTCCTCAATAAGGTCATAAAGACACCTGAGGACACTTGCAGGATTCAGATGATTCTTGAATGTAGTCTTGTCTGTGTAGAAAGAGGTTACGTCTAGTAACAGCAGAAAAGCACATGGTCCTTGACTTGTAGGTCTAATGTTCTCCCTCCTATAATACACAGCAGAAGCCTGGAGAAGGGGGGACGCCTCATTCCTCAGATATACTGTGAATTTACATGCTTTAAGATGAACTTTATAGATGCAAATATGTGTAAATGTTTATTATTATTAAAAGGCCAATGTTTCTTCTTGATTCATGGACACATGACCATTCTATCCAGATCATATGCTGCTGTGTGAGACCAGGCCATGTTTATGTTTTCAATGAAGAATCAAATAAAAGAAAATGAATCCTTGGTATTTTTCTGCTTCTACTTCTGTGGCTGTTTACATTTTATTTTATCTTCACAAGAACTTTTACAACAGCACAAGTTGCCTAACACCCCCCCCCCTGCAATTACTATAGGAATCCATTTAAATATTACCTAGACAGTCGTAATTTGTCTGAGCCATATAGCAATGGTGCTGCAAGCTTTGTCGGCTTTTGTTCACTTTTATGACTTGCTAGTATATCTGGATTGTTGCAGAGTAGAGCAGAGCTTTCAGTTGGGCAAGGAGCAGCTTAGACAGAGGAAGCAGCTAGCACAAGAGGACATGGGATTGGTTTTAAGTAACCTGAAAAGCCAGAAGCTAATTCTCTTCCATCCGGAATAACATACCAGTTGGCCAAAGTGACACTGAGGAAACCCCAAGGTGAGGCCAAGCGCAATGTGTGCGCAATGCGTATTGTTTAGCTCATGTAATCTCTTCTGTCCTATATATATAGGCATACATTAAATAACTTGCACATATCCCTGCCATGCACACAAGCACCCCCTCCACCATACACACACATGCTATGTTACATTGACTCCATCCCACATTGCATCATATCCATGCAGTACTCAGTAACTGGATATTTGCACTTTTTTTTTACCTTCTTGTATTTCTACCCTAATATTGCAGTGTGCAGGGTTCAGGGCTTGCACCACCTTGCAGTGTGTCTGTGATTTCTCCTTTATAGCGGACTTTCTTCTAGAAGCTTGGAGGTCGCCTATCATAAGGTTTTAGAGCAAAACTGGAGTGTGATTTAGGTAGTTTCATGTTGTTGGGGCTCCACCTTTCTCTCGACAACAAGGAACTGCCTTAGTCACATCAGTGGATATCGTCACCCAGGTACAAGATGCCATGTCACATGGAACATAGGAATAATATGCAATATGGAGCATGGGACTTTGATGCGATGTGGAATATAATGTGATGTGTGTAATAAGAGTCATATGTGGCATGGAACATAGGATTACTATAACTACTGTGCGATGTGGGACACAGGAAATGGGATTTCTGTGTAATATAGGGTTTGGAACAAAGGACTACCTTGTAACATATATATATATATATATATATATATATACTACGTAATACATATATGTGACTGCTATGCCATAGGGAATATGCGATGAGGCACATAGAGCTACTGTGACTATATAGGTACACACAGTATATTACTCGCCATGATCCTCCATTGTGTACACTATAGCAAATCCCTGAACCCTCATAAGAGAGTTTGCTTTGTGATTGCTGATTCTTAATAATAATATAGAGATATTATGATTATGCAATTGCTATGTATACACAATTACACATCACATGCTGGTTATGTTATTAACTACTACACCACATGAAAACCAACCACTAGATATGGTATGATCTATGTATGTTATATTAACGCTTCTATTCCTTGTAGGTGGTCTTATAATACATAGAGTCAATATTTTGGGGGTTTGCAAAGGGGAGAAATGCTGGTAAGGCGGCTGTAATAATGGTTTCCTGCTCACAAGGCCTAGGTTACGATCATTATTACAATCAGCCTATAGTCTCACATTCCTGAGAGCCTCCCCACCAGCAGCACAGCCCTGGAGAAGGCAGACTATTCTCCAAATACACCAGACAGCAATCTAGACTGGGGGCTATCATCTGCCTTATTGCAGGGCTCTGTTTACCAATTACAACCCCTACAAGCATTTATAGCCTTATTCTCTACCACAGGTTGTAGCTTACAGTACAATGGCGAAGAGGAAATGTAATGTATTGTTTCGTGGTAATGCTTCTTATGTTTAGAAATAAATATACTAAATATAGTCTGTTGCTCCGGGTTTATGGTGATTGATAGACAATTATTTTATCTTTTATTAAGATATCTAAATATACGATGCAGCTAGAAAATATTTTTAGCTGGAAAAATAAAAAAAAGAGTAAAAGTATAAATGTTGATACGATGTCCAAGTACAAAAGCTGTTTAATAATATTTCTATTCTGTACCCACACTCTCTCTCATATATATATATATATATATATATATATATATATACACACACACACACACATATATATATTTATATATATATATATATATATATATATATATATATGTGAGAAAGAGAATGAGTAGTAGTAAAAATAAAGTATTCCATTCCCTCCATTTTCCATGAGCATATACTAATAGAGAATAATAACGACCATTAAATTAATATATTGTTATTTCTACTACTGTTACTATTGCTACTATTAATAATAATATTAATAATAATAAATACATTACACTGTATCCCAACAAACCTTGGCGTATTCTCATTCTAACTTTTTTTTATATCTGTTTTACAATTAATTAAATCTCATGCTAACATAGTTTATCTATCTATCTATCTATCTATCTATCTATCTATCTATCTATCTACCTAATCTAGTGAAATACACTTCACATACGATGCAGTATTACACATTTTAATTATATATATATCTCCTGCTATTATATTGTTTATTTGTATTACTTTAGTATGCAGCTAATCCGTCTGGCTATGCTCTTTATGCTTATCCCACTGCCGATCATTTACCCCCTATATGGTCCCTGACAATATTTTTTTTTTGTTATTTACACTCTGATCATATTTTGTGAAGTAATAAATGGCTCGCTGATGTAGGTATTTTTTTTTTCTCCTCAACATGTTTCTAAGGATATTAATGACAGTTTTAGAAGGATCTTTTACCTTTGGGGCATTTTTTGTTTCGGGAACTATAATTATTGGTTATGGACAGTGCAAGAGATTTGTGCTTTATGAAAGTATTTTATTTCATTTATCAACAAATCTTGGCAGGACGACAGGATAGTTGCACACCAATAGCTCCAAAATTTTATTATTGAAAAAAATCTATCTATCTATCTATCTATCTATCTATCTATCTATCTTAGATATAAGGTCCAAAAGTAATATATAATACAGACATAGATAGATAGATAGATAGATAGATAGATAGATAGAATGTTGGACTCATAACAATGGACTTGATCTAAAGCAGTGACTGTGCAGTATGTAACAATGTAACCATCCGCCATTACCAATGTATCCCTTGTACACCTTTCACTATGCGGATACAGATTTCCCTGCTACACTGTTACTATAACAGGATTAAACAGTTCTGAATGTAAATCTATGAACCTTACCACATTTCTACAAACTATAATAAAGGTTTCATGCATGTGAGACAATTGTTCCCATGAATCCACGCCCTAATTTCCCTTCCTCAGTCTGTTCCCTACCCTCACTTGTGGTCTGTTTTATTATCGTTATTTTATGGCACCGGATTACCCTGTAAATCTTTCCTACCCAGTTCCTCACAAAGGCTAAAGTCGTAGTCAGGTATCATTTAAAATTTACTAAGGGAAAAACAACAACAACAAAAACAACAACAGCAACACTAATACTAATATTATTATTATTAATAATAGAAGCAGCAATATTTTCTGTCCTCTATCTATCTATCTATCTATCTATCTTTCTATCTATCTATATATCACTATATTCTGCAAAACGCAGTCCTTGCATTATTATTAGTATGATGATTATAAATTTTGTAGTGTTATTATTATTTACATTATATTAATATCACTACTATGCCTGCAATAATTGTTTCCATTTTTAATTCTATAGGTTTTCTGTGCTACATTCTTCCATATCATATGTAAATAATTGGAATGAGACAATAAATGTATACATCTAGATATTTTCACACTGCTCTTTAGTGAACGCATTGCACCGTAGAGTGCACAATATAGGCAGATATAGAAATATTAGTTAAAGAGATAAATAGAGGAAACTACAGATGCTTTTCTTGTGTTTGTCTATTCTCAAGGAGAAAGCAGATTGCCCTGTTTACAGGCTGCCTGTGTGTGAGTCTACAACAGCACTATGGAGACTTATTAGAGATTTGCATTTTACTGCAGCTACTGGCTGGATCTATACCAGTTACTATTCCCGTCCTAAGCACAACAGTAAAATGTAACAACTGCTTGTAACCAGCACAAGTGCAACATAATAAATCCTATCTACTATACAGAAGCCTATATGTATGGAAGGGACGAAACATTTACTATATATTTATGTGTCTATGGATGATTTTCGATCAAGGACTGTGTGGAGAACACCTACATCCTACTGTGTGATTAATAATGATGTAAAATAGTCCCTGCAATGGTAGAAAAGGGGGGAAATGGGATCTTTTAATCTGACTTGGCCACAATTAAAGGGGACAATATTGTATAACTTCAATATCCTTTTGCATAAAAACATATGGCTTTGCTATAAAAATGATGACTGGAAAACAGTGAGCCATTAATAGCCTGCGGACTGATTTATTCCTTATTGTTCTGCTGCCTAGTCACATGGCCCCAGCAGCCAATAGGAAGCCAGTCCTGCCTGCAACTTATTAGGTGACTGTACTTCTTTGTAGGACCAAGTTGTTACATGAAATCTGCAGTTTCATAATTTCAGCAGGTCCTGCTCTCATCATAGCAATGACGACTTCTGGGACTCTGAGCAATTATTATGTGGACTCCTTCCTGATCCATGAGGGTGAGGAGCTGGTGCAGTCTAGGTTTGCTTCTGGCTCTCTAGCCCAGCCGCCAAGACAGGCTGCACTGGGGGCTGAGCACCCTGAGTACACCCCATGCAGCTTCCAATCTAAATCGTCCATGTTTAGCAGTCCCTGGAATCCAGTGCACCATCCTCAGACTGCCAATAATGTTTCCAGCGTGTACCACCCTTATGTACACCACCAGGCACCCCTGGCAGCCTCAGATGGCAGGTACATGCGGTCCTGGCTGGAGCCCATGCCCGGATCATTGTCGTTCCCAGGCTTATCCTCCAGCAGGCACTACGGTATTAAACCTGAGCCCCTCTCAGGCAGGAGGGGGGACTGTACCACGTTTGATGCTCACACTCTGTCTTTGTCTGATTATGCTTGTGGCTCTCCTGCTGACAGAGAGAAGCAAAGTAACGACGCTGCCTATACTGCCAATACTGGAGAGAACCTAACAAATGGGGAAAAACCTCCTATTGACCCAAGTAAGTCTATTGCAATCATTGATGGGCTATGGAAGGAGCAAGGATCCTGTAATATGCAAATGATGTTGGTGCTGGAGATCCAGACACTTCTGGCCTCTACATGCCAGACTGTGGGGTCACATCACAGAATGTAACATAAATGCAGAAAGTTTGTGCCCTGCTAGCTGTATGATCGCTGCTACTATAGAAATGGCTGTTCCCTGTGTATAGACATGAAGGCATGCCATCATTGAGGGGATACAGGAAAGCAGTTTACAACTCTGGGGGCGTGGGCTACTATATAATATGAGAAATGCAATATTCTGTGTAAATGTGCTAGCCAGTGTAGAAGTCTGTGCATAAATGCATGGATTATACAAAGCATAGATGGATAGTGTATTGTTTGTATAGTGACATGTACTGAACCTTGTAAGGGACATTTATGGCAGCTGGCATTATATAGTAGTCTACGTATAGATGCATGGGGCATGGCTTGTAAATGGCACTGATAACAGTATATGTACTGGTCCATAGCTGATATAACATATACAATAAGATGTATTGCATAGGACATTACTAGAAATCGGGGTGCATTGATCATATATTTTATTGGGTCTGTGTACTGATATTATTAGTAATATGTTTAATGATATCAGATATATATAGTATATGTTATGTATAATACTGTTTGGGTGATGCAAAACACATATAGTATAAAGGACACTGATATGTATGAATGAATGTGGTATGTGTATTGATGCATATGATACATTATATAGAGCATGTATATGTTAACTCGGAATATAACATTTGGGGCATTGGTGGCAGCCTATTTATTAATGCATATATAATATAGTGTATTGGAGCAATGTATAGAGCAGGAATTAGACATTTACAGCAGTCTATGTATGAAAGCATAGAAAAAATATTTTTAGACATTGATAGGGATCTATATATTGATGCACAAGGCATATCCTGCACATGGCATTGATATCTGTTTATCTGTTACTGAATTATATAGTGTGATTATTAATGCATGGGGATTATATTGTTTAGGTTTATGGCATTGAGAGTTGTCTATGTATGATACAGAGCATTGATGTAGTGTATGTTTTGATACATAGGACATATATTGTTTGCAGCACTGACAGGTCATTGATGGCAGCCTATTTATTGATGCATTGTATAGTATGGGCCATTGAAAAGCGTTCTGAAAAAAAAAAATTGTTTTCTCTTTCTAGACAATCCAGCTGCTAACTGGCTCCATGCAAGATCCACAAGGAAAAAAAGATGTCCCTACACCAAGCACCAAACACTGGAACTTGAGAAAGAGTTTTTATTTAATATGTACCTTACCAGGGACAGGAGGTATGAGGTGGCCAGACTGCTCAACCTCACAGAGAGACAAGTTAAAATTTGGTTCCAAAACAGAAGGATGAAAATGAAAAAAAATTAACAAAGATCGATCAAAGGACGAATAAATCCCGGGTATAATGGAGTTACCAACAAGGGGATGCTACTGTATTGAGGCCTCATGTGTTTCCTTCTCCTGTATATCATGCTATATCAAGTACCACCACAGCCTTGGTTTACCAGAGCTATCCAAGAGGTACTTCATTTCTTAAATTATTTCATGAACAACACAAAGGGGCATTAGGGGTGGGTTGGCATACAAGTATTCTACCTGCTCTACTCTACAAGTAAACTACCTTACCATTGTGCACAAGTATATACTGACTGTACAGACTAGCTCTCATAATGTAGGTTTTATTATTATTATTATTATTATTATTATTGTGTTCTCTGGGCAGCGGGAGCCTCTGCTGCTATACTTGAATCTTGTGTTATATTGTAGTTGTGACCGGATTTATGTGCTTGGATGTCGTACAATACTAGGACTACATTGAACTCAGGTTAATTATTATAATGTTAGGTCTATAGAACCAGCCCGCAATGTTATTATTGTTCCCCGATACTTGGTCAAATATTCTCCAATTGTTTTATAAAGAATCGACCTCAGTTATTGGTAATCACAAACTCCAACAATCTATACTGAACTGTAAAGATGTATATATGGCTATAGTCCACAAGGAAATATAGAGGAGGCGGGATAGAGTGGGGGGTCTGAAATATTTTGGAGCCCTGGAGATTTCCTTCTGGATCTACATACATGTGGATTAATATATATGTTGAGTGAAGGTTTTACTACCTATAGCTTGTGTTATGTCCTTGTTCACTGTATTGAAGTTAAATTTATTAAGAATAATAAATTATACACAGGAAATAAAAAGAAATACATTGGGTATATTTCTATCTCTAAACAAGACAAATAATTTATGCAGAACATACTATATATTTGAAAGAATTACCTCATGACCTGTTGACCAAATTGTTGTGTTGAAATTATATTTATCCTTTTTTTTCTGTTTTTTTTTTTTAAATAAAAATATTTTTTTTTGTTAGTTGTGATATGGCATTTATGTTCCTGGAAAACAGAGACAAATATTGTTTCAATTTTTTTAAATTTGAATTTTATATGTATAAAATCAGAATATCTATCTATCAATCTATTATCTATCTATCTATACACACACTATATATATATATATATATATATATATATATATATACAGACACACACACATATATTTATATATATTTACACACACGTATCCTTGCACATACATAAACACACGAACACGTGTATTGAGTATTTAGGATGTGTTATCTGTGCTTTCCATAATATTTCAACATTACCAGTCTATGGTGCACAAAATAAACGTTTAATATCTAAATTCAGGTCTGCTGTATCAGCATATACCTGCACTACTCATATGCCATGGTACAAACGCAATATTTTATTGTTATTATTATTATTATTATTATTATTATTATTATCATTATTTAGTAAATCATTTCTAATATCATTTCATTGACAAGGTTTCCACATAGGTGTATACTCTCACCAACTCCTGTATATGAACATTTAGAGTAATATGCAATAGGCATTGAGTTTGAACTAAAAGTACCAGTTTTTAATTCAATGTTACTATTATTATATATAAGGAAAGACAATTGTTAGGCTACCCCTATCTTCCTCAGTGCTCACTCCAATATGGCATTTCTCAATGGTCTATATTTTTATTTCCTCCTAGACATCATTTATTAAAGAATTTCTACACATTTAGAAATCGCATAGTTTGAAAACAAAGATGGTGAAACAAGTCAAATCATGAAACAAGTCCAGACAGAGGATGTCGTTTAGGAAAACTCTGGGCCATATAGTGCAATAAAAGAAAATTACTGCTGTAACCATTTATGGAGTGTAAACCGCTGCAGGCTTCTCAGCAAAACCTGGAGGACATGCCAAAATTCCTAAAAGTCTGCTGATTAAATATCACTATATGTGTATATATATATATATATATATATATATATATATATATATATATATAGTGTGTGCATAGGCAGTCACAGCTGGTTTATATCGAAGAAGTAGGAAAATAAATAGCAATTAACTCTTTGTAGAAATGAGGGAGTCAGAAGTATTAATTGCTGGCTTTTCCGGGGAGCGGGCTGTTTGGGACGCCCTCTGTTGTTTCAGAAAGAAAGGAACTTCAAAGAATGGTCTCAAAAATGTGTGTAATATATGGAAGGTCTGCAAACTGTCTGGAATTCGCCTCTTAATGACTTTATAGCTGTCCAGCCGCAATTAAGATTTTCTACAGAAGCCTTTTCATTTGTTTTGTCTGGCGGATTGAGATAATGTGAAGAGCGGAAATAACTGTCCTTCATTGTTCTGTAACACTGAAAATTCGAGCTTTCTTCTTGCAAAATATCCTTAAGATGCTTAATACAGCGACCTAAACTAGGAGCTCCATTAACAGACACTAGTTGGTTAATGTTCAAAATACCTGCACGTAATACTTCTCACCAGCAGATGGCAGCAGAACTCCACATAACGTTTGGATTTGTGTTTATGTTCCTGGTCTGCCATTTCTTCTCTTGAAAAAAAAATTGTATTTTTAAGTCGTTTTTGCAAATTGCAAAATTGTGAAAGGTTATTTTATTTACTAGCTATTTCTTTGGACGTGAAGACTTTTTGTATAAAGTATTTTAATAATACTACTGTATAGTTACATGCTTGCACAATTTATTTTTAAATATATTTTTAAATATATGTTCCAACCAAGATTCCCATTCTGAATTTTTCCCTTATATTTATTTAACTATTCTCCTCACACTTTCATCATCGCACCGATTTATTTATCTATCATTTTAACTATGCATCTATTGTCTAACTTAACTGTTCGTTTTCTTTCATTCTTTTTTTTATTATTATTTCTGCCTTTGCTTTACAAATCATTTAAAATATTATGTAAACTAAAACTAAATGAAAACAATTAATACCCCAAAATATTATTTAGATTTTTCCACCCTTTATTACTTTATTATTTAGTAATTTCTAGCGTCCTGTATATGTATTTACTTATTTATTATTGCCTTATTTTTTTCATACATAAAAGAAGAAAAATTCAACACTTATTATTTAGCACAGCAAATCTCGAATTAAAGGTTTAAATTAACCCTAGATATAATGCAACACAGTTATATGCCTGCTATGTAGTTCTGTATAATACAACGTGGCCAAAAAAAAAAAATGGCAGAAGCCCCCGCCTCCTAATATTATGTCATCATATTTATTTGTACATTTCTTGGGCCTCTGCAAGGCTGCTACTGCCCAAAGCCATCGGCGCTTGCATGAACAGAATTATTTGACTATAAAGATGTGTATAAATATATCTATTTTTTATTCTTTGTTGAATTAGACCGGGTAAATAAATTATTAACGAGAATATTATTTGTGGGGTTTTTTTTGGAAGGGATGGAGTGTCTAAAAGGGTAGAAATTATTAATGTTGTAGTTATAATTTTTTTTTTTACATACACATATGTGGGGAGTTTAAAAAAACAAAAACATCAGTTTGTTGTGTATAAGATATATAAACCGCGGAAATGTGCTGGGAAAGCAGAGATCAGAGCCTAAGATCCCTTTGTAGAACAGATGAGGAGAGCTGGATCTTTTTAAGGTAGAATTTCCGGAGCAGCCATTCCCATTGAGTGTTTCAAGTTTATGATGTGCAATATAAAGGCTATAAACCTTGTATGTGTGGAGCAGAGGCTCAGCCCAGCAGCAGAAGTCATCCCAGCCGGCGCCTGAACACAACTACGAGCTTTCATTTATTTCCTATGGATCTATTTATTAATGCTCTTCTGTATATATACACATTGTATATGGATCATACAGAATAATCCGCCTGGGAATGCCTCCACTGCTGAGCACAGGTAAATTGACAGAGTAAGGTCTATTCAAGATAATCCTTATAACAATAGCCTCACAGGTCTCCTCATTAAATTCTACATAGCATTAATGCCAAAGTTTCATGCTAATTATTATTAAATATTTGCCTTGGCTTTGAATCTATTTAATTTGGCCTGGGGTGATAAAATATTAATCAAGGAAATATTTCATATGTCTTAGGCATTTCTAAATATATATATGTGTGTGAGTGTATATATATATATATATATATATGTATATTATAATCTATATTATATATAGATTATATATATGTGTGTATATATATATATATATATATATATATTATAATCTATATTATATATAGATTATATATGTGTGTGTGTATATATATATATATATATATATATATATTTGTATATTATAATCTATATATATAAAGATTATATATATGTGTGTGTGTGTGTATATATATATATATATATATATATATATATAATGCATCTTTTTAAAACACGAAAGAGTTAAAAAAGCAAACCTACGCGTCCTGCATCATTTTTACAATATTTACATGCTCAGTTTTTAGGTGCATTGTTGTTTTTGTGTTGTATTTTTTTTTTTTTTTCATTTCTTTATAGATTTCTTTCAGCATAACAGATCATTCACCAGAAATAGAATTTTAAATAGATACATGAAATAATAATTGCATCCATTTATTTGTTTTAGATTCTATTTGCTATTAAGCACATGTAGCCCTGTGTTATATTGATGCATCATTGCATTTAGTTTGTGGAGAAATATCCGGGAGGGGCATGACTGTAGAAAATGAAACCTTGCTTCTGTAGGTGAGGATTCTTTTGGGGTGCCGGATTATTAATACACATTGATCGAGGATTCTGGGGACATTGTGATGGTTACACTGGAGAATGGGTGTTGTTCCTGCATTGCACACAGATCGCTCCCACCTGTGATGCAGGATCAGATTGGATGGGAGAGTCAGATGGTCGCAGATCACGTGCAGGGGGAAGCTCAGTGCACAAGAAAATGGGGTTTTGTGTAAATCTGGGGGCTTAATGTTTCCATATATCAAGCTACCTCGTAAAACCGACACTGGAGCCACCCGGACCACAAATCACAGGTGAAGAATATGACTTCTTCCTATTATGTGAATGCTCTGTTCAGCAAGTATACGACTGGGGCTTCTCTCTTCCAAAACACAGAGGCCAGTTCGTGTTCTTTTACCAATTCCCAGAGAGGCAGCTATGGAGCCGGCACTGGGGCATTCCCAGCTACAGCAGCACCCCCATCCATGTCTGCTCTGTACAATGTGAACAATGCACTGTATCAGAGCCCTTTCCCTGGATACAGCTTGGGCACAGAAGCCTATAACCTCCATTGCTCAACGTTTGATCAGAACATTCCGCTTCTCTGCAATGACCTGGGCAAAGCCAACTGTGACAGCAAGGCGGAGGAATCTACTTTGCACCCCCAGAGTGACAGTCATTTCCGCATATACCCATGGATGAGGTCCTCAGGTATGGGAAACTCTCCATAACTCACAGTACAGCAGCCTTTAGGGCTCTCATTGTAGCGCAGGCGCCCATGGCTCTAGATGTGAAGCAGCAATGCCCCCCACTAAAATGCGTCTATTCAGATATAGGGTCAGAAATAAGAAAATACAATAGCTTTCCATATAGGGATTAACACCAAATATCTCAATTTATAGTAAATAAATATACAATTATAGCATAGAAATATGTATATGGTGTTTGCATTGCATGCAATTAAACAGACTTTTGGTTGAAATTACTTTTATTTATGATGTAAATGATTGATCCAGTGTAGAGACTGTAGACCCATCCTACAAAGTAGTGATATTAGAGGGAAAAAATATATATGTATATATAGAGAGAGAATAAAATACAGATAGAGAGATAGATAGATAATAGATAGAGATAGATAGATAGATAGATAGATAGATAGATAGATAGATAGATAATAGATAGATCACAGACATAAATAGGTATAGATATTATAAAAATATTCTCTATATTTCGATCAAACCTAATTTATTAGGAAGGAAAAAGTACAAAAAACTATATTAAATTAAGTAATAAGACTAGAATGAGCCTAGGCCTTCATGCTATATTGATCCGAGTATTTTTCTGCCCCCATGACTAACATACAGCACAACTTGTATGTAACACATAGGTCCAGACAGGAAGAGGGGTCGCCAAACATACACCCGGTACCAGACACTGGAACTGGAGAAAGAATTCCATTTTAATCGCTACCTAACCCGCAGGAGAAGGATAGAGATCGCCCACGCCTTGTGCTTAACAGAGAGGCAGATCAAGATATGGTTCCAGAACCGAAGAATGAAGTGGAAGAAGGAACATAAGGAGGAAAATGTCGGTAGCCCCGAAGCTGAGGAGCAGACCCCTGCAGCTACTACTCCTGCAGCTGCTGAGGAGGAAGAGGACAAGGTCACCGGGGATGAATGAATAGTGCCAGATCTGGGATATGGACTGGGAACCATTATGTGTGTTTTATTTCAGTCATTCTTGAAGCAGGCCATATGCAGTGTCTTCAGCACAAGGGTGCAGCCTGCAGGGGAAACAGAAATATATGTGTTATATGATTATTTAAGATTACATGAAATTCACAATCAGTGTCTGATATGTGAATATTATACATAAACTACCTAAATATAATGCACAATTGAAGTGCATTAGACCTTACTACCTAGTCATTACACATAATAGAATTCTATAACGTTATATAGAATTTCTCCAATGCTCAGCAGAACAGCCACTACCTTTACTTTCTACTACCTAGTCCAATACTACCTATAGTATGCTCTGCTATATATTACTTGTACTGAAACCATGGACTCTGCACACAGCTGTGAAGTGACCACTGTTCACATCTTATATATCCACACTACCACAATAATAATAACAGCAACAGAAAAAAAGAATAAAAAATCAAATAGACAGCAGCATTGATCTCTCCGTAGCCCTTCCTCCCCAGCCATCATGTAGTATATTTCATTTCTGTGCAATGATATTTGAAGTGACCACATTGTTTGTATTCCAGGGATTTGTATTGGTGTAAAGCGGTGTTTCTTTGTCATATGCAGTATTTCTAGATCTGCGTTTGTAACATCTATGACATTGTGTATTTGTCTACAAAAAAAAATCAGTTCATAAAGAAAATCTATAAATCTGGCGATTTGCACGTCTGTGTGTGATCAGTATTATTGTGAGTATTTTAAGTACGGTTCTGTACAAATAAATATGTAAAAAAATGAAAAAAAAAAAACTAAACTATAAGTTGCATAATATATTTTCTTTTTGTTACGAATAAAAAAAAAATCGTGTTTGGTCAATGAATGTTTGTTGTTTATTTAGGTGTAGTAAAATAAAAGTAAAAGATAAAAAAAATAGATATAAATGTATAGATGTGTGTGAATTTCCTATAAATATATATATATCTATATATATAGATATATAGATATATATAGATAGATAAATATATAGATATATATTTATATAGAGAGTTATTTTATTTTATATATATATATATATATATATACTGCATATATGTGTGTGTTTGTATATATGTATATAGATATGTATAATACATGATACATATATATCTATATCCTCTTCCAGTATTCCAGTGAACAAATGTGTAACTATACATAATATAGATGTATAAACATGTACAGTGCAGTCAGTAGAATAAAGTGTATAGAATCCTGGAATACTCTTATGAGTGTAATGAATATAAGGGAGATCCTGCTAGGTAATAAGGTGGAGGAGCTGTGTAGACGCAGTCTGAGAGCTAAGATGGCGGCTGTGTAAGACCTGCCTCTTCTCAGTGATGAGGCAATGGCTATAAATCCGTTGTTGTTTATGAAAATTTACAACTTTGCAATACAAGTTTATGAGTTGCTCGGTTTCTCCATTGGTCGCTGCTGGTCATGTGGATGGTAACTGTGAACATGTAGTTTTTTATAATTTCCCTTGTGAGAATAGAGCTGCATTCTTTAGCTGAGCTCAGTCCTGCTCTGGATCTGTCTGCATCTCAAGCCTACAGCCCAGGTTCCCTGAGTATAAGGCAGCTGTGTGTCTGGAGGTTCTTATGGAGCAGCTACCTAGGGCTGAGCTCCAGGATGGCAGAGCTGGATCCTTCCCTTCTCATAAGGTGTGGCATGCTGAATTCCAAGCACCGGAGTGGCAGATTTTCAACTTGCAGCCTGGCTAATTTCCTGCTTCTCCTGGCACCAAAAGGGGCTTCATTCCTCTCCTGTGCAGCCAAGGCGACAGCTGTCAAAGTGGCAAGGGCTTCTGTGAGCCAGATCCTAAAGGTGAGAAATGTGCACCCCTCACATCTTGCAGGGATCTCCATTGCCCAGTCCAAATAAACTCTACAGCTATTTATTGTCTGTTCCTCAGCCAGCTCTATCACATCACATCAGATGCCACTAGATTGCCATATTATCAGGCACCAGCCTGGTGTGGAAGAGAATGCCTAATTCTAAATAACACATTTTATTTTATTTCACATATATATATATATATATATATATATATAGTTTAATGTTCCATAACTGCAAATATAAATGAATATACAATTGTCGCCTCCATTACTAATAATACAATGAATATCCACAATAATCGAAAAATATGTCTCCCTATCAATACCACATTGTGATTTTTTTTATTTACCAAAAATGGCTGCACACCTAGAAGCTGGATCATTCATTTATGAGACAATAAGGTCATCTGTTTACTGGGAAACAAATGAGAATTAATCTATTTTGTCATTTATTACATTATTGGCGCATTGATAATTCCCAATATTGAAGAAAGTATTTAACTATAGATAGGCCGACATTAGGGCGATCTAGTCGATGGAGCAAAGTGATGTTGTCTCAGACAGAAAAGAATCCTGATGATAAAAGCCTCCTATTGTATTTCATTAGGATAAAATGATGTTGCTTTCGTTCGTTGTTAAATATGAAGAAATGTAAAAATCGTGTTCGTTTGACTTCCTATTGTTCATTGTAAATAACTAGGAGTAAGGCTTGGCTGACTTTAGTCTGTGTTGCTTGTGGTCTGTTGATGAAGTATAAAATTTGCATTACAGTGCAGTATGTGCTGGGCTGCATCGAGAGCTGGATTTATTAGACTCTGAGTGCTCAGTGCTGCCACTCTGTGGCGATTGGTGGTATATACTGGTGAATTCAGAAATGACAATATGACTGCGTGTTTACACACAAAACAAAACTGCTGCAGGCAGAGTATGCATAGTATACATAGAGTATTGTTTTCTGCATGGGATTTCACCTTCTAATTTGTCTGATATAATAGGTGATGACATTGTGACAGTATTGTACATTTACTATGTGGTGACATTGCAAGTGTGTTCTAAGCCATTTTATGTGCCTGCAAATATGAAGAAGCTGAAATAACCAACTTGTTTTCAGGATTAGTTTTCTATCATAAGGACTTAGCACCTGCCTCCGTGTTGTCAATGATGTTATTTAATGCTGCACTCCTTTTTATGAGTGTTCCTTCTGCAATTTGTCACGTATTTTAATTTACTAACATTAGTACATAGAGTGACTAGCGCTCAGCTACGCGGATTTCTGCGCCAAGATTTCTTTGCATTAGAATAATAATTATAGCAATAATCCAATGCTATTATCTGGTGTTCAAAATGGCTGCTGCACCTAAGATTTAATGGTTTAAGCAGATTTTATTGCTTGGGAGTGAGCTGAAAAGAGAAACAGAAGGGGCAGTGTCTTAACCACTGATCTGCCTCAATATCCCTGTTACATTTCACAGGCCCCCAGATAATTACAAGCCTGAACCAAGGTAATACACTTCTGGCTTTTTATCTATCTATCTATCTATCTATCTATCTATTTATCTATCTATCTATCCATCTTTTTACATAATTATAGAAAATATAGGTACAATTACTAGCACAATACAGACTCCCTCCTCCTATTCACAGCCATACAGAAATATTAATCGTGTTAACTTTTTTTTTCAAAACATTTCAGGAAATACCAGAGCTGTGATCCTCCCCTCCCCCATCCTGTATTTTACTACATTATCATAGCAATATATATATTCTTCCTTTACAATTCTCGTTAGAGTAACATAAAAAGATCCATGAATATTTTGGTCTATCCCTCACCAGGCTATGAGGAAGGATCATAGAGACACAGAATTGTCTTATAATCCTCAGCTATGCTGTAATTCGTTCCACTGATGTATTTTAGGCGGCCATTACAGACTTATTCGGCATCAAAGTTGCACATTCTTTCAGGTATTTACTGTAGGGTTTATGGCCATGAAGGGAGAGGCTGATGCCAGAATTCCTGGGCTTGGGCCATAAAACGCTGCACAACATCTAGATAAGGAGCTTTTTATGTCGGTTGTCTGATTCTTAGATGTTTACAACATAAATACGGGAGATATTTTAATCACTTTGTAATTGTAATTATTTTCCTGAGTTGCCTCTATATATATGTGTTTGTTTATATATATATATATATATATATATGTATATACAAAGATGTATATGAATATATGTATATAAATATATATGTGTGTGTATATAAATATATATATATATATATATATATACACACACACGTATACATCTATCTCTCTGCGTATCTAGCACAGACATTATGTAATTAATACATACACTTTATCTTTATTTGTGAAGGGGAGGAGCTGTATCTGCAATGCATTTTATATGCAACATTTCGTCTAACTGCATTGTATTGCTATGTTTACAGAAAGAAATAGAAAGCCTAAAGTGTATGTAATATTC
>CAMRHE010000581.1:187500-220000 GCA_947044405.1 Leptodactylus fallax
ATAGACTTTCTAGGACTCTTGTGTGTGACTTCAGTGAAGAAACCTGTTTTTGTCACCCCCCCTCCCTCATATCCTATCCAGTCCATGATGAGCCCCTTCTGCCGGAGGAATATAGCTGCAGCTGCTTTATGTATATGTTTTGTTTTTTGGATGGCAATGTCTTGACAATTGTAAATGTTTTAACTTATTTGACTATGTAAAACGCTATGTGTTACTTGAAGTAACAGAACAAAAACTGTTTATTTCTAATGTTCTGTGTTGCATTCAATTTGCAAAAAAAAAAGCTGTAAATGTTTGTGAAGTGTAACTATGTTTGAATACTACAAAGCGTCTACCTACATTTCCAGATAATACTACCTATGTGAATAATATGTTGTAGAGGTGACTTGTGTTATTAGTGTGGTGAGTAGTGACACAAACTGTGATCCCCAACAGTCTGTCCTAGATGTGCCTTTTTGTATCTCATGATGACTCTGCACGACCTCTTGTAAAGTGGCTGCACTGGCAGCTAAGTGTATGTAATATGTGTTTGTTCAGAAAGTTAACGATATAGTCCAGCTTGGCTGTTTAAGCAATTGCTATATATTTTTTTTTTTTGTAAATTTTTTTTCATGAAAAAATATGACTGGAAAAAAATAAACTTTGTACTGAAAATACAGCTTTGTGTGTTCCAATCATTGCTTGGGGTGGCAGCTATGTGATTGATGATATTATGTATCTGTGGAAAGCAGGTGATATGGGGCATTGCTAGAGGAAGATTATAAATGCATAATAATCCATTCATTCATTTAAAATGCTAAAAATGTTTTTTTGTTTTTTTTTTTTGGAGTTGATGCAGATGTGTAATGTACATGGGCTAGATATGTGGCTACCTAAAGTCAACTCCAGAATACTCTTTCTATTGTGTTTACTTTTGCTAGATCCTTGTAAGAAGTTATCTCACGTTAAAGAATCCTGTCTCACTCACTTGTAATGTAAGAAAGTGTCTGTATTCTATTTCTACGTGGGTTCCTATAAGTTCCCCCCAAACCTTCCAGTCTTGACTTACCTTACCTGAGCTTGACTGTAACTCCTCTCAGCCTGTAATGGAAATGAAAAGAGCTCTCTTTGCTAAGTGCTTACATTCTTGTCTTCCCTAAGTTATATAACAGTAAACTTTATAAGCCCTAGTTCCGGCTATGTGACATTTGGTTGCCAAATGAATAGGGTTTTGTCTATGAATTAGATCGTAAAATCCTCCATAGCACAGACAGATAGGCTCACTGGCTATAAAATGTCACGTGGGGCTATTAAAGTAAGTTTTATGGTTTTGGGGAGTAGACGTCCAACATTATATACCACATATCATATAATCTCACTCATGCTGGACATCACTTGGCTTCTAGTAGGACACATCAAGCTTGCAGGCATCACCTAGCATGGCAGCTTTCTCTAGCTCAGAACACCTCTCCCTGGTATGATAGCTACTAACTTACAATTTCAGGTGAGTTCTATATTAAGTTCTTCACTTGTGACATGTATGATTCTAGTATGTTTAGCACAGATTAAATAGTATGTGTATCCACATCTTGTTTACACCAATGACCGGCCATATTATCCTATTATCCCCCCAGAGAAATTATAACTATTAACTTTATATATGTTATTGATCTTATATTGATCAGTCATTTCTAGAAAAAAAAACCCTCTATTGAAACATTTTATTAAATGCTAAGTTTGCTTGAAAAGTCAAGAAGTATAAGATCATTGCGTCAGAGACTCCTAAGCTAGGCTGCCATTCGCTACTAGTCCACATCCATGTATTATCCTTTGAACCCCTGTCACACCAGGCTGGTACTTACCTTATAATAAACGCTATTCACTTCACCCAAGTCCTTATCTGTCCAAAAGCGAAAGTGCCTAATATCAAAGGAAGCAGAGAGAGAAAGTGAAATCCCCCTGAAGATATATGTGATGTTTTTGGGGAAGAATCTGGATAGGCCCCAGCTGTGTGTTTACTTCACATACTTTTACAGTCAATAGTGTGTTCACACTGCACTGTCACTAGCCCAGAAGGAAGTTTAGCAGAGAATTTAACATTAAACTTTGAGATCCAGAGCTGAAAACTCTGCATTTATTTAGCAGATCCACAAGGAAAAGTGTTTGGAGGACTTTATGCGAAATCCAGATGCACACAACTCCTGGTAGAGCCCCAAAGCTCTCCATCTCAAGGCTTCTGCAGGTAACCAGTCCTCTTGTTGGTAGATCAGTAGGGTTGGCAACTGATGGTTTTCTGTTATTTTGTGTTGGGATCTCTGGGCGAAAGTTCAAACAAGTCATAAAGTTTTATGGATGACATTAGGAACATTTGGTCGCTGCTTTCCTTCCGTTTTGTTATTGTTTGCTGGTTTTCTTGAGCATCCAAATTAGCATAAAATATAACCCCAATATAACTGACAAAAAGGAGAGCTTTTCTCTGGGGATTTCTTGTATTTCTAAAGGCAAAATAGCGTCAACTGTTGATATAGTTGCTTACTAAAGTACTAGCAAAATAAAGATGTATGCATCTATCTAATTATCTATCTATCTATCTATCTATCTATCTATCTATCTATCTAGCTTTCCTTTTTATGGATCTCTATCTCTATTTATCTTTTTTTATCTTCTTTCATCTATCCTTTTAAAAATACATTTTCTCTATTTATTGTTCACCCATTCACGTTTCTAACTACATCTCTCTTTCTATATGTCTTGTCTATCATCTACGTATCCATTCGTCCATATCTCTGCCTCTAATTTTCCTCATAGGGGGTCCAATATAATGTATTAATATGTGTCTATATATTGGTATAGTATTTTTTAATGGTTTATTTACTTTTTTATCTACGTTTAATTTTAGTCTTCATCTATCTATATATGTATCTATCTATGTTTCTATCTATCTATGTATCTCTCTGTCCATCAATCTATAAATAATTTATCTATATCGATTATACAGGTCACAATACTGTAGTATCCTAATTAAGTAGTATGTAGTAATATGTAGTAATAGGATTTTCTAAACAACACACACACAAGAATCGTCTTTGTGTGTATGTGTGTGTCTTGTGTGTGTAATGTATGTGAGATGTTTTAAATGGACAGTCTGGTATCTTCTTATTATACTTAGAAATATAATAATTTTATGAGGTTTTTCCAGATTATATGCGTTTATAATTCTTGATGGGTCTGGAAAGATTTTAAAAATGTACACTTCCAACCTACCCGTGCACACTGGTGTCTCTCTCATTGTACAATTCTTGCTTAAAACTTCCATAATTTGCCCATTTGTGTCACTGGATTATTTTAAACTTGGTCTGCGACTAAATTGTAGTTTTGATGGATGGTCACTGCAATGCATCCGGGTCAGTTGCACAAAATGTGACATTTTACAGTATGTTACAAAGTAACTAATTTATATAGATGATCACACTGATAGTGAGAGCACGTGGCATCTGCAGCTTCTTTACACATATTGGGGATGTTGATTAATTATAGGTGTTAAAATATTGACACAGATTTTTCACAATTGGAAGAATTAGAACATTAGGATTTCTCAGACTCGTATCATACACTCTCCACTCTCTCTCTCCCTTTCCTTCTTTTTGAGATTTACACAGGACTACAGGTATATCTATTGCAGTATTGTAATTTAGTATTACAAGTTCTATTCTGCTTCTTATTAAACATAACCAGGTTATGTGGGTATATAAATATAATTTTTTTCTAACATTTCAAATTAAATTTTTCATTATATTTTGCTTAGATATAACTTTTCAACTATTTCTCCCATTGAAAATAATATTTACTCAACGTTGCTGTTCAAACAATTGCAATTCTGTGGAGCAGCCCTCGCTTAAGGTGAAGACTGTCAGAGCTTAACAAATCACAGCTCCCTCAGTTCACTGCCAGGTTAAGTAAATGCAGAGAAAGATAAATCTGCAAAGCTTAGTATCACCAGCAGAGCTCGCTTCAGACCAAGTTCACCGACAACACTATGCTAGGCAAGCCTTTTTTCCATTCTCCTTCCTACTTTTTTCTTATAGAAACTCTGTGAGAGAACATAAAGCAATCAGCAATGAAACCCTAATTTGCAAGCTGGATCAGCAGTCACTTGTAGAATTGTAATAGGTTTCATGGGCGGCTCCATTATCATTGGCTTTTAATGGCTTGGTTAGTATATGTTTTATGCACTTTAATTGTCCTATAAGTATAAAAGTCTTAACCTGTATTAGTACAAAACAACATGCATTTGTGCATGTATATAAATCTATATGTGTATGTATCTATGCATGTGGTGAATGTGTGTGTATATGTGTGTATGATCCCATAAGCCTGGGCATACATGGTGTACAGGGAGGGAGAACCACAGGTCAAAAAGTTGTAGGTCAAAAGTTTAGTCTTTGCGCTGCTCTAAGTCATCATCTATCCAGACAAAGTTGGATGTCAATGTTATATAGTGGACATTCTGCCCATCAGCACAAAAGATAAAAAGTGTTTTGAGTTCCCTTAGCATCATAGACTGGACTCCTGTTGAACCCTAGCGCCTAAATGACCCTAATTACCAATGCAAGGATAGAAAAATGATTCCTTTCAACGGTAGGAGCTGTATTTCATTTGAAGCCAAGCACACTATAGTCTGAATGAAGTTGTTCCATATGGAGCAGGTAGAAAAAAAAAAGTTTAGAGCGAAAAGTTACAAAACACGACAGGGTTTTGAATTTCAGAAAGAAAAAAAATCTGAATTAATTCAAGCAATAAAATAATTACAATTATTCTATTGATAAGTTTGGCAACGTAATTCTTATGATATAAAAATAAATATAAAATAAATATGAATACGAAAACATTAAAATTAGAAATAAATGTTTAAATAAATAACAGAAATGCTAAAAATATATGCTTTAATATTATGTTTTTAATATATACTTTGAAACTAATCTATCTTTCTATTTATCTAGTAAAAATGATCAGGTCAGCACTTCAAAAATAGAAACAAATAAATAAATAAATATATAAAGGACTATATTAATCCAAGGTGCTCTCACACCTCTCACATTATCTATCTATCTATCTATCTATCTATCTATCTATCTATCATCTATCTATTTATCTATTTATTTATTTATCATATATTCCATTTCATTTTTTTCTTCTGTTTATTTCCAATAAAGCTGCTATTAGGAAGATCTATTATTATTATTATTATTATTATTATTATTATTATTATTATCAATAATAATAATAATAAATTGAGCTCTCTAGCAGAGTATGCGGCAGAAACTTCTGGAATTTTACGAAATAGTTGATAAATATTTCTAACTTGCGTGTAAGGTTTAGGTAAAATTCCATATTAAGGTCACACAGGTCTCAGTTCTAATAAAATCACATTAAAAAATCTTAAATTTCAATGTATACGCCTGGAAGAAATTTTGTGTATCTTCCGCACCTATTTTCCTGTTTGCAGTATCAGAAGATTAATTTTATTTCCTGGCTCTTTTTCTATAGTTGATGTGAGGTTGTTACCAACTTCCTGACCATTCATTAATCACAAATTAAATGTTTCCAGATTTCGTAAATTGGGGCAGGATTTTCCTTTTTGGTAATGATTGCTCGTGGATATAGTTCATTTCTGGTCTGTTTCTCCGAGGATAAAGAACAAATTCTAGTTTAGTCCATATAGTAAATAATATTGTAAGCAAGAAAACCTTGACAAGCTGTGCTGATGTGGCCCCTGCCCACAGCCTGCTTCTCTGAGGTCACTGGGCTTCCTCAGAACCCCAATCAACAAGAGTGATGTATTTCATAACCTCTGTAATGTGTACTTTTCCCTAATTTATTCTTCATTTTCTGTCACAAGAAGTGACCTGCTAGAAACTCCCTGCTGTCTTAAAGACACTTGCTGGACCTTTTAGAAAAGCTAAGTCCAAGGCCGAGGTGAACCTCAGGTCAGCGAGTCTAACAAATATGAAAATGTCGCCTGGTGAACTGCAAGGCTCCTTATTTAACAAAGACTGTCAATGGGGAAGATTAATACCAAACCAAATGCGCCCAGTGTCACTTCTCGGTCACTTTGAAACCAACACCCAGTTGCTTGTACAAGAAACAGACAAAAATTATATCAAAAGAAACACAACAGAAAACTCAAACGAATGGAACAAAAATCTAAATTATCCAGAACTTTATTTTGCTTATACAAAGATAAAATTAATAATTATATTGACATTTTTAAATCCAAATTTTCATCTTAGATTTTGACACAAAGAAATCTGTATATTATTTATGATATGAATATTAACTACAGTAGAACCTACATATAATGTAGCTTTATAGTACAGGTATAATTATTTACAGCATGTATTATTATTATTATTATTATTATTATTATTATTATTATTATGATCATCATACATTTATGTACAGATGCAACAGAAACAAATAAGAATAGCGACCTTTTCCTTTTCTGACCAAATGAGGACACAACTGTTTTGAGCGAAGCTGATTTGCTTGTTTATGGCAGGGTGAGATAACCATAAATCTTGCAAGAAAATGTTTAAATGTCTTCTAGAGAGATAACGCCTGGTGGTCTTGGCTCAATTCTTAATGATAACAAAACCTCAAAGACAACTAACAGGCCTTTTGAAACTTACATAGCCACTTGCAGGCATTTTGCACCCACATTAAGGGCGATTTTGTGTACAGAGTGTTTTTTACACAGCATGTACCGACTACAGAGCGATTTCACAGAGCAGAGAAAACTCTGGTATTGTGCGACTAGACTAGCCTTAAGGTTGTAAACGATAAATATGTCAACGATCTGTATGCTGTATGTCATATTAAAATAAATACTAGCTGATATTTATATATTTATATAGGCTGGGGGCGACACAGTTTATTATAGAGCTGATGGTAAAATGCGGTGTGATCATGAGTATAGCTGAATACAACAAACTAAGCTCAGCTACATATAACTAGAAGATGGGTAGATAGATAGATAGATAGATAGATAGATAGATAGATAGATAGATAGATAGTAGACATATAGATGGATACCATCGAGGTTACTCTAGTAATAATCATCAATGTCATCATTATTTTTTATTTGTTTTTTTTTCTATGTACTTTATCTTGTAATTTGCTTCCTGTGATCAAATATACAGATGAATCTTACATACATGTTTTTTTTTTGTGTGTGTGTGCGTGTAGACCAGTGTATCCCGAAAAAGACCGAGTTATAGAAATCTACTCCCCATCCCTCTGCAGAATGCAAATGAATGAAAGTTCACCATCTGCTCTGTTTATGCTTCATATAGCAAGGTAAATGCCTCCTTTTTTACAAGCAAAATGCAGTAAATATGGCAGTGTCGTAGATATATATATATATATATATATATATATATATAATTTATTTATCTATCTATATCTGTATCTCTTTGTCTCTATTACCTATATTAAGCAGGGTATAAGGCAGGGAATGATTTGCATGTTGTGGTTACACATCTACATTTCACTCCAATATTCTCGTTATAAACAATACGATTTACTGTCAGTGCTTTTAATAATTTATTACCAATACTGCACCAGAGAGTATGTCCACAACATGATCCCACTGGATATCCCTATATTCTCTCTGAGCAGTCCTGCCTCTCTCCTCTAGCAACATGTGGATTATATCTGCCATATTCGACTTCGTTAAAGAAAATCCAGATAGCTGTTATTTGCCCAGACAACATTATGATGGTCTCTGGTAATGAGGAAACAGACAGCAGACAAAGCATAAAGCCCTGTACATACGATTGTTTACCAGTTTTATCCGATGCCAGGATTAATATTTATACAGCCAATATGGTCAGATTCTCTCTGTAGTCTGCAGCTGTGTCCTGATCTCTCCATGAGTGATCAGAGGAGTATATATAGTCCTAACTGTATACATGCAATGCCTCTCACACCTTAGTGGTTCTGTGTTATTACTATGTTATCTATGTCACAGGGATTTTGCCTATGTACATAAGCTTATTTTCTGCAGCAATAAAAAAGGATATGTGTAAGAATATAATGACCATTAGTTACTATAATGTATAGAATAAAGCACTATTTGCATGTGGCTATTGTGAATTGTTCCTTATCTTGTTTACAACTAGTAAAATGTACTGATAGATATATACAGTCATTTGTTGCTGCCTGTACATCCCAACATACAACATAACAACCTGGCATAGTTAGTGATTGGTTATAGGTTAAGCTGTAACCACTTATCACTATATATAACATACTATATATAATTCTGCATACTGGATGATTGGACATAGGTTATGCTGTAACCATTTATCACTATATATAACATACTATATATAATTCTGCATACTGGATGATTGGACATAGGCTATGCTGTAACCATTTATCACTATATATAACCTACCATACATAATTCTGTATAGTGGATGGTTGGATATAGGTTATTCTGTAATACCTTATTCCTATATATAATCTACTATGCATAATTGTGTCTAGTGAATGGTTGGACATAGGAAACTCTCAGCAACTGCATTAGTAGCTAGTAGCTACATACCATGCAGTACAGCAATTCTATATATATATATTCTAGGACTAACAGCACAGACCCCAGGCACTGTGTAATACAGCAACACTATAGCATAACTACATCAATGGCATTACATACAGTGTCATAATATACAGCAGCTTTCTCCGGGAGAGAATCATACTGAACAGTGGAGTCATAGGAGAGCATTTCTAATATTGCTGCGTTATATGTTGTGGTGTGATAACGTTAAGATTAGTCATGATAGGAGACACACATACAGTATAAGGTAGAAGAGCCCCCTCCAGGCGACCACTACTAATATTAGTGCATTTGCAATCATTATAGATTCTAGTATAGCATCATTATTAGTGGTTACGTACATAGGATTACATACAGCAGTATAGGGCAGAGCAGCTTCCTCCAGGATAGACCCACACACAGCAGCAGAGTCATAGGCGATCATTACTAATCTGAGTACATTTGTTGCTATTATTATAGGTTGTAGTGTAATATGAGTGTGATTAGTATTGATCCCTGGTGTTGTCCTCTGAATCTGTGGCAGGGATTTTAGTCTGATGATGTTCCAGCTGCAGTTAAGTCTATAAGGGGTGACTTGCAGTGCATTTATCATCCTGGTGTTTCCTTATCCGGGGTGCAGAGCAGTGCACCGATTGGCTGGCTTGGTCACATGGGTGTGTAACTTTGCACACTTGACAGGGAGTAGGAGGGTTTTGTGCAGAACAGAAAAACGACAACGCGAGAAAAATTAGTATTTTTTGTTGCACTTGCACAAATTAATGGCCATGAGTTCGTTTTTGATAAACTCCAACTACATCGAGCCGAAATTCCCACCCTGCGAGGAGTATGGCCAAAACAACTACTTGCACAACCAGTCTCCTGAATACTACGAGCGGCCGAGGGAACCCGGGTACGAGGCTCCTCCTGAGGCTGGTCTGTACCAAGGTCCGAGCAGCTATCCTGAAGCCAACTATGGATACAGCCACCTCTCAGCCAGCCACGAAGCTGGGGTCACCCAGGAGGGGATCTCTGCTAAAGCACACACTCAGTCTCAGCAACTTCTCCAAAGCCACGTCCTCAGGCAGCCTCCACCACCACCACCACAGCACTGTGAGCCCATAGGAGTGTCCAATGACAGCATCCATCCTGAGAAAAGTGCTGCTAGCCTCAAATGCAGCAAAGAACCAGTGGTCTATCCTTGGATGAAGAAAATCCATGTCAACACAGGTAGGTGACAACGTGTCATTGGGGTCAATTGGGAGGTTTCTTGGCCAAGGCTTGGGGACACCATCCTATCAGGCTGCCTGGCTCCTCGCTGGATTATTTATTGGAGTCAATCTGTTTGGGAGGTAATTACACATGCCATAAATGTAATTGCCCTGCTATTGAATCTGGGCCATACGCCTTTAATGCTTGACTTTAGCTCCAGTCCCATCCCCATATATTATGGCTTGCCGTTGTTTGGTGCATTTTTATGTGAACAATGGTGCTAAGTCATTATCTAATGGTTATGTCCCATTGCTTTTCTCTTCCATGTGCTCAGTTAACCCAAATTACACTGGCGGGGAACCCAAAAGGTCTCGAACTGCCTACACCAGACAACAAGTATTAGAGCTGGAGAAGGAGTTCCACTTTAACCGATACCTTACTAGACGCCGGAGGATAGAGATTGCCCACACTTTATGCTTATCCGAACGTCAGGTCAAGATTTGGTTCCAAAACAGGAGGATGAAGTGGAAGAAAGACCACAAATTGCCCAACACTAAGATGCGATCTGCAAACCCATCAGCTTCAAGCCAACAGTCCAAAGTACAGGGCCACCAGCACACAGATGGGTCCTCCACCCCATTATTATAAGGCATTCATTGTATTCATCCAATTGCTGGTAATCTCTTGGACCAAATGACTATGGAAGGAAAAAAAAAGCTCCTTGATATTGTTGGATACTAAATCCTTGTTCCTACCAGGACAGTTATTCCTATAACCAAGGAAATCGATGGAGACTTTTCTTGTCTTATTTATGTACTTGACTGTATGCGTATAAGAAACTAAGGGTGTATATGTGTATATGAATATTTACATATAGTTCAGTGTATACATAGGTAGAAAACTATTTTGTATACAAGACACATACGTCACAGATGCATTTATGGGGTATGTGATAAAAGTATGGACTGATATATTACACATATACATATAGCTGTGAGTATTTAAGAAAAAAAAACATTTTTAAGGATTTATTTAAAGGCTTCTTGAAGAAGACATGAATCGGTTTTGTAAATAACTAGCTGGACAAAAGCATTTCTGTAGACACAAAATGACTGTTTTCCCTGCTTATCTCGCCCTTTCAGATCAATGTGTGTTTGACACTTTCCCTGTATGTTAGGATTTCTCTAGAAGGCCTTTGATCGTCTTGAAGGCGAAAATACGTCGTAGATACACAGTGGTGGTACATATTGTGAACTTTGTGCTGTAATATTGTGGTGCTAAGCCCGAAGAATATTCTGTCAAAATTAAAGATTTCAAAAACAGACGTTTCTAAACCTGTTTAGTATTGAACCCAACGATGCCATGTTATAACATATGGGGGCACAGGCTATACTCTGAGTCAAAGAGAGTCAACAGCTGGAGATATGGGGTTAAGGGCTTTAATGCAATCTGATACAGAGTCCTCACCAGTGAAAATGTTCTATAGGACGAGGATTGCCTAGGATGTGTACTATGTATCTGGGTATGTGTGTGGGGCCCTATCTGTGTATGTGTGTTTAATGTATGGACAATGTGAAAAGAAATATAAGCTTTAAACAGGGATGACATTGCAACATTCAGGAACCATATGGAAACAACCACTAAACATATAATATACCCCTTGCATATACCGTAGGCTATTGTACTGTGTAATCCCTGTTAAGGCGCTAACATGGTAAGACCCCAAATGAATATTGTCTGCACGCTAGCTGTTATTTCATTTATATCTGCATTACATTTATTTTTCTTACCAATATATAATGTGGAATAATACGGAATAATATTGACTTCTAATCACTTATTTATACCTCACCAGACATTCCTAAGGATTATATTTGGAAAAATTAATCCGAGCAGAAGCCATGGCATTTCTACGAAAAATGGAGCCATCTTTGATGGATTTTACAGACCTATTAAACAAATTCCTTATGAGAATGGAGACTGGATAGATGCCAAGGCAACCTATAAGGTAGCTATATTGAACGTTATGTATATTTTGCAATATTTTGCAACATTTATTATGCCTTGCTTTGAGATACCAATTTTGCATCACTATATATATAGATATATATATAGATATATATATCTATATATATAATTTAAATATATATATAGTGCGTATATAGATATATATTTATATGTATATTTTCATCCTTTTATCCGCTATCCTTCCATTAATTGTTTGTTCTTTGCTCTGTCACATAGTCTGCCCTTTGCTAAGGCAACCAGAGTTCACTCAGAGGACACGGTTTCTGTCTATTGAGTTTTTTTTTTTTTTTGAAAGATGCAAGCTGACCCTCAAACCCTTGACCTTTAGTGTAGAGTTCCATGTAAAATGAACCATCCTTTTCACCTTTTTTTTTCTTTCTGTAAACCTGGCAGTTCTTGCATTTGCAGCAATAGTAATATTTTATACAATTCTTGATGTTTTATAAAAAAAATATTTGCAGCAAAGGTTCGTCTCAAGGAGTATGTTCTTGATAGGTTCCTTGAAGCCATAAGGCTATCTTCCCAGATCACTGGTTTGCCTCTGGTGCATCCAGATGCTAATTGATGTGAATTCCTAAGATTTGACATCTTGCTTTTGAAATAGTTTGTAAGATAAGTTGAAATGAACGATGTTTTATTTGTATTGTGTTTAGAAATAAGATACCACACAAAGACAAAGCCTGCACATAGCTCTAGGGGAGAGGTTTATTGCTCTTGCTTTCTGATTGGTTTTCTTTCAGCTGAATGGCTCACATTGGGACACGGGTTCACTGAGTATTATTAATGTGGTGAAATAAAAGGTGGTTGATACAATGGAATATGGCAGCCAGGTGCTATTGAAGATCATTTCTTATGCCTATATAGAATACATGCTGTTCTACTAAGTAAGGTTGGCTTCATGCGTTCTGCCTGCACATATAGCACAGGAGCTTTGGGGGTAAAATATGTAACATATGGCTTGTTCTGAATAATGTATTTAAAATCCGAGGCTAAAATATCACAGGCTCCAGTCCCTCCTTGTCTTGTGATTTTTTTTTTCAAACTCATATCTTTGTTCTCAGTCCTTCTTTCCTCCTCGTTGATTTTATTCTTTCTCTCTTTTTTACCCAGAATCCTTTTCTTTCCTCACTCCCTTTCTCTTTCTTTTGCTGCTATCCCTCTTCTATGATTCCCTCGATTTTTTCTTCCACTAGCCATATCTCAGTCTTTCTCTCTCTCCCAGGCTTGTCTTTCTCCCTTTTGTCGTTTCATCATCTCTCACCTTCTATTTATTATCTATCTATCTAGCTATCTAAATATAAATCATTTATGTTATCATCATCTACCTATCTATTATGCACATTCATAGACCCATACATCCATTTATAAACAAATATTTATTAATTTTATGTCTACCTATACAGAGCTCTGGCTCTCCCTCTACCAGCAGTCTATTTATCTATCATCTCATGTCCATTTATACATATATTATGTCTATAAAGACATCTCTCTCATATCTAGTATCTCTCTATCTCTCTATCTATCTATCTACCTCACTTCTCCTCTTTTTTATCTATCTATCTATCTATCTATCTATCTATCTAATATCTATCTATCTATCTAATATATATCTATCTGTCTATCTATCTCACTTCTCCTCTTTCTCTATCTTCTTCTCTTATATCTTTTCCTCTCCCCAAAAGTTCTTTTTTTTTTCTTTACCTCAATCCAACCCCCTCCTTTTTATTCTCTAGGTCTCCTACACTGTTTCTCCTCTATGAGTTGTCTCCATCTGGCTGTCTACCTTTGTAAGACTTTGTAAGTCTTTTTTTTTTCTGCCTCCTCTGTCTCTTCACAGTTTACACCCATCCATTTTGCAGTATGTTCCCTTGTTACAGTCAGACACACAATCTGTCTCCATGTCCCTCTAACCTTTCTCTATTTCTCTTTGGATTTCTTCTTTCAGTTTCTCTTATTGCATGGCAACAATCCATGTAAGTAAATCATAACCTTGCCCCGCCCTCCCACTCCACATAGATCTTTTCATAACTGGATCACTTGAACACAAGTATGTAAATATTACCAGCAATGCGCCTCACACATCCAGTTTATGACACATGAAAACCATTGCTCTCACATTACAGTTCTTGTGTAGCTTCTCCATACTGGGAAGATGTGATATAAATTCCCAGCAATCAACAGCAAGGACTCAAATAACCAACTAACCAGTCAACTTCAAAGGAAAGTATACAGACTCATATGAGTTGATAGTAGTATAATGTTGTACCGTGTTAGCCATTGAAAGTAGTGGAAGAGTGAAGAAATCAGGCGATACCTTTTAGAGGCTGAGTATATTTATAAGTAAGCTTTCAGGAGTGCTCGCTCCCTTCATCAGACATGGTGTGATACAAGAACTGAAAATTCACAGATTTTTATACACATGGTTTTCAAAGAATTTTAGAGTCCTTAAAAAAACCAAAACAAAATGCAATCTAAGTAGAGAAGTTATTTACAACAGGTCAAACCTGTTGTAAATAAATTCTCTACTTAGATTGCATTTTTTTTAAGGACTCTAAAATTCTTTGAAAACCATGTGTATAAAAATCTGTGAATTTTCAGTTATTGTATCACACCATGTCTGATGAAGGGAGCTAGCTAGTACTCCTGAAAGCTTACTTATAAATATACTCAGTTAGCCTCTAAAAGGTATGGCCTGATTTCTTCACTCTTCCACTCATATGAGCTGAGGCTGCTTCTACCTTCTATAAGGAGCTACAGTTTTGATGTGTAATAACATGGACTCCATGATAACCCATTGGTGAGGCTTGCTGTGATCTTTGTTTTCTTCTGGAGATAAGGTCTTAAGTTAAAGTCATATATTTGTGCCAATTCGACTCTTCATGGTGTTAATATAAAGTTAATATGGTGACAGTTTGGGTGCTGCAACCTTTAGTCTAAGGCCCCACATTACAGAAACACTGCCTTTTTTGTGGGGTTTTTTTTTTTTTTTTTTTTGGAGCCAAAGTCAAGAGTACCTTGAAAAGGATTGGGAAATACAAAGGAAGCACTTATGCTTCTCACCTCTGTTAAATCCACTCCTGGCTTTGGCTCAAAAAAATGCAGCAAAATCTGCAACAAAAAAGCAGCTTTTCTGCAAGGTGGGGCCTTAGTCTTAATCTGATTTTTTGGATGTGGTAGGTAAAGCTTTTGCATGCATTAACTAAGTCTCAAGGAAGCTTGTGTTGGGATAGGATGTTGCACAAGAATACAAAGACAGCCTTTGGATTATAAATTGTTCTGAAACTACAGGTCCCAGCATGCTCTACTAATTTTTAGTTGGCCGGGACATGTATTTAAGCAACAGATGGTAAACTACACAATGCTATAGAGACACTGTCATTATTTCATTATCTTGTATGTATAAGAAGACTCCAAACTGCTAGGTGTTGTCTGCTAGACACATTAAGAGGTACATTGCTTGTCCACTTCATGGAATCCAGGTGGTGAATTTGAATTGCATTTGCATGGTCAGATTTGTGAATGGGCATCATTGGCATTTTGTTTCCAAAAAAAGAACATGTTATAAAGCCTTTAAATCTATGCTTAAATGAGTATACAAGCATACCTTACCTTTGGGTTTACAGTTTCTAAATGCTACTTTTTTGTTACCTAAGCATTGATGATAACAGGGCTAGCATATATTTAGTCGGACTGAAATATTTTGCATGAAGGGTGTTTCTGTCTGGCTCATGGAGGCCAGTGCAACTGATGCTAAAGCTGCTACCATAGGAAAGGATGGGAGTTAAACATTTAGATTCCCTTTGCGTTTTAGCACATATATGGAGGGGAAATAATATTCTATATAATTTAAGAGTTTGGAGTCCCACATTTTAAATAGCATTTTGTGACAGCATCTACTCAGCTCAGGTCATTGTGGCATGACTATTTTTCTGTATATGTATGCTATGTATACGATCTAGAGGTTTACACGAGTAGCAAGCAGGCCACTGAAGTAGCAACTCACACAATCTATCTTCACGTCTCATTAATCTGAACGTTTTATGTATGAAATTAAAGCATTAGAATAGCAAAAAATCCATAGAGAGAGAATGATGGCTGTGTCATTGCAATTAAATAGGTTTATTGCAGACATCGCTTTGAGTGTTCATAGCCCTACACTTCCAGCCAAAGAATTGACAGCTGTCAATATTAAGGTATGTCAGGTCCTCTGTTGTGTCAAAATAGGGACTTCTCTGCATTAAAGCAAAGCTACAATTTACCGTCAAAAATACGCAACATATATTGCTAGTAGAGGAAATTCAGTAAATTGTAACGTTTATTGTCACTACTAGATGAATGCATATAATGCATATAGTTTTATGGATACATTTCAGCCATACTTTCTGTTGGTATTTTAGTTATTTTCGGCTTTCAATTTATTTTAGATTTTTCTTATTGCTCGGCGTTATAAAAACACATTGCCTCATTCTTTATTAATGGAAGCTCATCGATATCGGAGAGGTGGTCAGACACAACCTACAAATATATATATATGGTATATGTAAGGATGGACGATAGGTAATAGCAAAAAAATCAAGATATAGGATAAATATACAAGAGGGAAGAAGAAAGAAAGAAAGAAAGAAAGAAAGAAAGGAAGACCACATATGGGGTAATATAAACTTGTACCTAGAATGGGGAATTCAGAGACATATACTGTACATAAGTGAGACGTGTAAAGGGCCATAAGATAGAGATAGAGAGGGAGAGAGAGAGAGAGAGATCGGTGGATAGAAGGATGGGTTCTGTGTACTTCATCCCATTTCCAAAGAAAATTTCCTGGGCAAGAACTATGAAATTAGTTTTAAAGTATACTACTCCAGTGATGAAATTCCTGTAAGGTCATTTCAGTACAGAGCTGTGTATATTCATCTGGAGAAAAAGTAAAAAGCTTCCTGATATGGCTGTAGGGCTGAGGGAGAAGGGATTATCATGTTAACATCTCAGACTAAGAACATTAGTAGCCTTGTCCTGATATATCATCTGATTCCCCTTAGAAATTTTTAAAATGTTTGTGGGAAGCATAAATAAAAATGATCATTCCTATCTATCTATCTATCTATCTATCTATCTATCTATCTATCTATCTATCTGCCCATCTGTTTTACTATATATGCATTTGTCTGACTATATATGCATCTATCTATCTATCTATCTATCTATCTATCTTTCTATCTATCTGTCAGTCTGTATATCTGTCTTTCTGTCCGTCTATGAATCTATCTATCCATCCATTGTCGTATCTATCTTTCTGTCTGTATATGAATCTATCTATCTATCTATCTATCTATCTATCTATCTATCTATCTATCAGTCTGTATATCTTTCTTATCTGTCTTTCTGTCTGATTCTACATCTATCTATGCATCTATCTATCTCTAATAAAGTATCTATCTATCTATCTATCTATCTCTAATAAAGTATCTATCTATCTCTAATAAAGTATCTATCTTTCTATCTATCTATCTATAAGATATCTACCCGTGATTTATCTACTATCCTATTTAATTCTTCTTTTTTTGTCATGCAGATGCTGCATGTAGAGAATGATCAAACTCAGTACTATTTCATATTATATTATTGATATTTAGATCACTTGGTTTTGAAAACAGAAGTATGTGCAGGTAGTCAAACAGAAATAGTGATATTTAAGGAGGCATTGGGCATGTGAAGACTTTTTTTTCCCAACAATTCACCAGGACAAAGGGTTCAGCTTGATGATTTATTTGCCATTCTCAAGTTGACATCCAAATAGGAAGTTTCCTGAAGCTGCTCAGTGCAGATGTGTTTTTCTGTTCTGGGAAATATTACATTTGCATGTTGTTAGTTTGTTTGAGACAAAGCTCTGTTAGTGAAACCTTAAAGCCATTAATGCACATTTGCCTATTTCATGCAGGGACCATAGTCCATGTGATGTCATTTTGCTTTAAGAGCACATTTTTGCATTTGCTCTTTTACTACCTAAATGTGTTGTTTTCTTTTCTTAATGATATTTAAACCAGTAATAAAATCTCCTTCACACGCAGCAGTAAGTGCCCCGCTGACATGTTTAGCGATTCTCTTTGTTCACACCTGTAACACTAATCGTGCGCTATAAATTTAAAGAAACTTAGTATGAAGTCAGGCACTTCTTTACTTATGCTACCCTTATTACACAATGCTAAACTAAATCTTTTCCATCCAGTGTATTATGGTGTGATATATACAGAGTTAACAGAGTTGCGTTTTTATTATATGGTAAAAATAATTTTGGTATCACATGTATCTCATGTAGGACTGCAAGTAAACCTAAATAGATAGATGATAGATAGATAGATAGATAGATAGTTACCAAGTAATTGTTAAGAGAAAATATATTCTAATTATAACTTTACCATACCTGTTGGCAAGCAGAAGGCACACAGGAGATATAGAGTACAGAGGTACCGATGCCGAATCTGTAATATGCAGAGTCCTGAGTTGTGCACCATAAAAACCAAATTCAACTATCTATCTATATATCTATCTATCTATTGATCTATCTATCTGGCTATAGTAAATTTTATCTATTTGCTATCTATCTATCTATCTATCTATCGTATATTTATCTATGCACTATCTAGCTCCCTCTCTCTAATTATATCACTATGTATCTGTTTGCCAAATTATATTTCAGAACAATGAATCCTTTCACACAGTTACCTATCCACATATAACTCCTTATTTATTAGCACAATGTAAAAGTTTGCAGCTTCATCCCTCTCCCTCCTATAAACTTTCCCACTACCCTCTCCATCCTAGACCATCATGAGAGAAAGGGTCCATTGTGTAGTATGGCGTGGTCAACCTCGTGCTCAGTGGGCTTGCACAGATTTGCACTTCTGCCTGTAAAGCAAAATAACATAAATCATCTAATCCAACGTTTTGGTGGCTGAATGCATTACCTCCAGCAGTAGCTCAAGCACCAACCTCTATGGATAAATACACAGTGATCAGAATATTAGAATCGATTTATTGGTTGTCACCACCCTCAGTCCTCTATGTTGTAAGTAACTTTATAAACTGTGCAGGACACTGAAGCCAAAGTCTCAATCCAGAAATTCCCCAAAGTAAGCAGCATGAATGTGATCCAGTGTGAGTCCATACAGGAACATTGATTTATCTTTAGCAGATTCCAGTAAACTTGCTTCCATCTTCGATTTCTGGAAGACAGAGAGATATATGAGGTGAGCTGGTGTATATTTCACAGACACTAAAACCATCTCCAACTCCAAACAGAAAGATTGTCTACCCTTTCATGTAACATCCAATGCTAAAGTGTTTTTCACATGATCGGATCCAGGGAAAGCTTAGCCACTCATCTTTGTCTCCGCTGAGGTTCTCAACCAACAACTGACCATTTATCCATTAATTTTGTGCCCCTTTCCTGCTATGAGGCCTTTTTTTGTTCTTTGGTCTATTATATTCAAGATATTCATTAACTAGCTCCAAAATGACACGCCTGGGTCAGAAAAATCGCTTATATTCGCTTTCATGTGCGCTATGTGGATTTTTGAAGTTTTCTCATACCACAGATAGGAGAACTAATATCAGGAGAACATGGATTGTGTGTGTGTGTGTGTGTGTGTGTGTGTGTGTGTGTGTGTATATGTGTGTGTGTATGTGTGTGTGTGTGTGTGTATGTGAGTGTGTGTGTGTGTGTAAGAAAGAAAGAGTTAGGGTTAATGAGTGATTAGGGCTAGTGTGTGTGTATATGTGTGTGTGTATATGTGTGTGTATGTGTAAGAAAGAAAGAGTTAGGGTTAGTGTGTGAGCATGTGTGTGTATGTGTGTGTATCCTCTATCTATCTATCTATCTATCTATCTATCTATCTATATATCTATCATCTGTATCTAGCTATCTATCTATCTATCTATCTATCATCTGTATCTATCTATCTATCTATTTATCTATCTATCTATCTATATTACTGATATCTATCTCCTCTCAATATATATATATATATATATATATATATACATATATATTCAGTGAGCCAAAGGCCAAAGTGAGCGACCAAGAGAGCAATCTGCAGAAGTTGATCATACAGAGAACCCTATAATTTCGTGGCTCATTCGACTATTTGTATAGGAAATGCGTAAGCGAACATTGTGCAGGAGTGTCTCAAAAGAGTCCAGACATTTCAGAGTCATCTCACTATTACATTCAAGCACATACATGATAGTGTGAACAAAACACTACTTGAAGGAGAGACCAGTTTTGCATTTGTCAGGTAATTAAAGGCCTTTTAGTTTCTACTGTGGGACATGTGTCATGTGTGGGAGTATAGCAAGCTCTCCTCAATGGGGCTGTAATGGCTCATATGTGCTGAGCTTGGTAATCAGTCAACAAGGCTTCCACTGCGTTGACCCATCTATTCCTGTGTTCTCTATGTAAGTTGGCTACCTATAGTACCTATTGCTGTAATTTTTGGGGGTTACATATCTACAACATCTCAGATTGTGGAACATTTTCACAGCAGATTGGGAATACTGCAGGGAGGGGTTGGAGGGTTTGGACTTGTTTCTTCTAGGGTTTATGTAATAGTTGAGATTGGGAGATACTAGATCTAGAAGGTCTGATCCCTTCACCATCTCCTATTAGAAATTAAAGGATTTAATTTGACGTAGAACCACGTGAGCATTACCAAACATTTTGTAGCATTTGGAGCTGAGATCCGGCAAAGCTTCTCTTGTATCTCTCCTTATCACCCCCAGCAAGAGGTTCTCCTTTATGTAATCCCACCATCAAGGATACCCCACTGAAAAGCTGATAGGGCTAAAAGGATGGATCTTATTCTAAGGTATATCCGTTGATTGTTCATAAATGGTGTAAGTTATTGTTGACCAAGGCAAAGGTCAGTGGCAGGGCTTTAGTAGGGTGTGAGCGATTACTCATCTCCATGTTCTGTGTATTTCCTCACATCTTCAGAAATGGGGTGTAAAATCCTAGTACAGCAGGCATCATATATGCAGATATGAGAATGATCACAATGCTGGTGTATGTTGGTTGTATTGAGTCTGGTCTTCTTTAATCTGTTCTTGTTTGTTGTTCTTTGGAGGAACTGAGCGGTCAGTCATCATCAGATAAAGAACATGCAATAAAAATCCAAAGCTCTTTACCCTGCCAACTGTGATCATAAATATAGGGCTGATGGGGCTTCTGCAGTTTTAGTCAATTGCTCTTTATTTTTGTGTTGATTTGTGGCTGTTGCAGGTTGTGTGAGTTTTTCCTCATGGTTGTTATTGGTCATTTTTTTAAAATATATATTTTTTTTAGTATTTCATAATGTCACATAAGACTAGCGCACTGGTTTGTGATATCCTATCTGCATACTTCACAATGCCTTTTATAATGTAAGAGGCCGCCTAATATTATCAGCTGAGGGCTGGAGTGCTTATTTTTCATATCCTATAGATATCAGTATTGGCATGTTACAATTTGTACAAAGCAACATATAACTACATAGGGAGAGTGAGGATATTAAGTACATGCACTAATGAGTGGCGCTTGAGGAAAGGTCACAGTGTTGAGATTTGATTTATGTAGCTAGTGAATTGGGGCAGAAGAGCTTGATAAGATGACGTTCCAAAATGCTTTACCATTATGCTTCACAGGCGGTGGCCGCTCATAGAAAAGAAATATATATATATATATATATATATATATATATATCTTCAATATTTGTAGATATTATTGTTGTATGCATTTATGTATGGTCTTGTGAATATATTTATTATAAAATATAAAATTATAGCTATTAGAAATATTTCATAAAAACATGGCACTAATATATATTTATATATATATATATATATATATATATATATATATATATAATTCTTATTAGAATTATTATATCTCTATTTATTTATTTTAATTATAGCCAGTCCAAAACCCATAAACTGCCCCTTATAATACCAGCATGTAGTTCCATGTATACTGATATTTTGTCGCATTTTATCATGTATAAATGAAAAAAAATGGATGAATCTCAATATTTTCCTTTACATTTACTCTGCTATACATATTAGGACTGTTAAAAAAACCCCGACATCCATTTATGTGGCATTTGTTTGCACTTAATATTATCATAACCGGCCATTAGCCATGTATTTTGTCATTATACAGCGCTTCATAGACAGTATTAGCTGTATTGATATCCATAATATAATGGTGATTGCCATATTTTTACGCATTGTATATACAATGAAGCCAGGCGCACTAGGTAGTAAGATTTTATTGTGCACATAACATTTTACAAGCATCTGTTCATCTAAATTGGAGATATATAGCACTAAATAAATACATGCAATACAACATTGAAGCAGATGCCATAAATCTCTGCAGACAATAATCAAGCATCACTTTATAGAGCAGCACTATTATAATAACAGAAGTGATTTACAACACAGAGGACTGTACCTGGTGCAAGGAGTATCTTCCTGCTTTCCTATAATAATCATGGCTTCTATTCCTATTTATTGCCCTGATGTTTTGGGTTAAGAATGATTTAGCTGATTCATGTGCTCTCCAGTCTGGAAGGCATTAGGAATAAGGTGTAGGGTATCCAGGCTTGGGCTTGTAGTGTTATTATCCCGGCAGCACTGAAATAAAAAGAAGCTCAGATCAGCAATTTAAGAAGTAGTGGGGTGAATGATTGACCAAAGTGGCTTTCATCAGATACAACACCGAGCCCTGGATTCAATGGAAATGCCTAGTAGTGGATTTCTTCCACCCTTCTCCTCCTACGCTGCCTCCTTTCATGTGCTGCCATTGCAATATGCCATGAGGAGCAAGTGTTTCTAGATTTTAATGCCCCGTTTACAGCCATGGTGCATGGTGCAATAAATCTTGTCTGCCCATAAATGACAAAAACCATTGGTATGCAGAAGAGGCCACCCGGTCTTATAGCCCTTTATGTCTATGCCTTATCCTATGCCTTCTCTGTATTATTCTTCGTCACAATAGTCTGAAACATTCATCTTATATTTTTAACACCTGGTTTTGGCCAAATCATTTCTCAGAAGAACCTCATGGCTCGTTAATCCCTACTGGAAACTAATAGCGGATCGTGCCTGGTAGAGGGTCATGTTTCTATATGTGTATTACATAAAAAAAATCGCAAATCTTTATTCACATATCACAGGCTTTCTGCATGGATTTCATACGAATTTGATCTTTCTGTAGCAGTTTATTAGGTCAGCATTAGATCAGACTTAACACAAGTGCGCCCCCATACATGTGTGAGCCATCTAATATTTCTATTCTACACTTTGTGGCTGAATATTGAGGGTGAAGCTGCGCCACTGCTTGTGTTCCAGATACATTCGTGCGATAAATTAGAGAATTAATGAAAGAGCACTAGATCCCATGTTGCACTGAGGCTGTGTTCATCATTAGCATAATTTTCCAGAACTCCAGTGCCGCCTCCTTTCACAGGGTCCTGGATACTCCTCCCTCCATTTTTTCATGTTATTTTATTTTTCTTTCCATGTCTACCCCATCTCCCTAGACTTTAAATGTCTTTCTCCTTTTTTTTTCTTCCCCCACACATCCCTGTTCCCAGATGAATATTCTCCCTGGAATCTAGCATCATTCAGCAGGCAATATTAGTAAGAAACATACCATTTTTGTGTCTGTGGAACTACACTTGGAGAGCCCTGTGAGTTGATAGCTCTTATCTTGGTGACCGGGGTCGCCCATATGTAACCTTAGGGGTTGTCCAGTTTTTTGGCAGACATTTCTTGTTGAGGTTTCCTGAAGGCTGTCCTCATCCTGGTGCTTGTAGGTGATAGAGCAGGAGAGGTGCTGCTGGTACTACCCTTGCCCCCAACATGATGCCCAGGACATAAGAAGGGTGGGGGGGACCCAGATCTGCTGGTTCTGGAGCCCGAACTGGAGGACAAGTCTGTTGTGTTCTGCATCAGTCGTCAGAATCCAAGGTAAGACGGCCAGAAATCCTCTATCACTTGTGAATGGTGGAGTTTATGTCCCAGTGATTTATGACCATAGTCTTAAATCTCGGTTCAAGAAGAGTTCACAAGCTCAAGCTTCCTTTCAAGAAATGACTGATACGTATAGTTTGCTAATACAGGCTCTTTTCTCGTCTCCACAGTTTCTTGCCATATCTGACCACTGAATCTCAGAGATTACTTATTTCTTTTGTTATTAATCCTCTAACATTTTATATTTCATCTCCATGCGGTAGAACAGAGAGCTTTAATACAGATCACCCCTGGCATTGCCTGATCATCATCATATTTCCAAATATATATATTTTTATAGTTTTGAAATGTTAATTTTACACTCCTTAAAAGTAATTTATTGAAAAATTGTGGTATATAATATTAGCTTTTATTATTTTATTTAGTTCTATTAGGATGCTTGTGTAATATATTGAGGAATATCGAGGTAATATTATATATTTCATAGCCGGCCCACTAGTTTTTAATACATATTGTTGACTTTAAGCAATGAAATATTATTGTTCTGGCATGTTAGAAGGAGATTTTATTCCAGCTTCTTGCTAGAATTTTTGGAGTTAATAAAAGCGCTGTGTCATGTGGCCTTCGATTTCATTGTTGTTGTTTTTACATATATTTAATATGAAATATTTCATTGGCCTTGGGAGGTCTGATAGGTTTGTAGCAGCGGTAATGGGAAATCAATCCTAGAGGAAGGAAGCTTCAGGGCAATAAAACAGTGAACCTCTAGGTAACTTAAATTATGTTATTTTCATACATAATGGAAGATTGTAACTTTAATGCAAAGTTTTACTTTTAATTTAGTACATAATTTGAACGTCCATGAATTTTTTTTATTGTAATTCAAATAAGGATACTTATATGAATTATGATATATATATATATATATATATATATATATATATATATATATAATTTTAGTAAATATTTTTTTATCTTGTCTGTAGTAAATCTTGTCAGAAACGTAGCTTTTTTTCCTATTTCTATATAACTTGCTGTTTACTTTCTAGGGCATTTTCCATGCATTGCTTTTGTGTTGTAGCCAAGTTTAAATAGTTATTTGGAGATAGGTAAACATGAAGATTTAACAAAAGATAGACAGGATCCTAGAAGTATTTTATGGCTTGTGTTTCCATCATCTACTCTCTCGCTAGCCAAATGACCCCCATACATCAAATTACAGAGCAGTTGCAAAGACAGAACCTATTATCGTTAGGGGCTGCACAGAAAGTTCATGCCGTGGTCATGGAGATGAACGCTGCTGGTCTTTCTGGTTCCTGGTGTTTTTTCAGATCCATCATGTTTTAACAGGTAGAATTGTGTACATTTCATGTGAGGACTAATCACATTACAAGGCAACTGACTTTTTATGTTGTTTGTTTATTAAAATTCTCATCTTATTGAAGTCATTGTCCCTATAATTCTGCTACACATGGGAAGATCATAGCCCTTGTAAAATATCTGCTAGAGGAAATTCTACATGCTGTAAAGTTCTCTGTGGCTACATTTAATTGATACTTTCCATGTAATTTAAAACGCAGACATGATATTGTACTATATCCGATGTTGTGACAATAGAAGTTACAAGTTGATATATTTTTGTGGCAATTGAAGAACAATGCCTACAATATTTATTATTTAATAATCCTACAAAAATATTTGATGCATTTATATTATTACTAATATTAGCTATGATATTGCCATTCATATTACTATCCTTAAATGACTTGTAGACAATTACAAGGTGCTAATTGTGGCTTTGCTGCAGGTAAAATATTGCTGTGTAGGCCTGTGCTTAGGAGGCGATATCTGCTCTTTGATAAACGAGTGTTTACTAAGTCAATACTGTGCTCTGTGTGAACAATAACTTGTGATTTACAATGCGGCCCTAGAGCTAAGGTTATCTTTCCAACATGAGATAGATCAGATTGAAAGGGGCAGTAAGAGCTACATAAGTGTGGGTGAGTGAAGTCAGGCGGCATCTGTGTGAGATTTGGGTGTACTCTTATGATATGAAGGTAATTATGTAGGTAAATGTATTTTTATTCAAAGTTAAAGTGGCTTATGTCTGCTAATGTATATTAATGCATTAGTACGGTATATATATAAAGAAAGCAGATTGTTTATTAAAAATCCTTAATACAGATCTATATGCTATATTCTTTCTTTCTTTCTTTCTTTCTTTCTTTTTCTTTTTCTTCAGCCTTCAGGTTCTCCCATATATGTAAATATATTTGTGTTTGTGTCTGTAGCAGTGAGCAATGAGGATTACACATGTACTTGTATGTGTGTGTCCAGGGCAGTGAGCAGGATTACATATGTAATAGTGTATGTGTGCTTTGGTGGGGAGGGGAGGGGTGTGCACACTGTGACCTATGATGTAGTCATTCACACTGCATTGAAGTGTAATTTCTGGGTGAGTGTGAATTAGTTGGACGTTAGTGAGCAGCCCTATCATCTTAATACACACTTCTCAATATTGCTGAGCACTTTTTTCTTGCTGGCTTTCATGTCACTTAGCTATTGTAAGTAAGATGGATTTCTCCCATCTTCTGACTGTAACTTGCTTCTTCTCCACCACAGGTCTGACCACAGAGGCCATTGGAGGAGAAGCACCACGTGACTCAGGGTGCCAATGTTATTCTTTACGGGTGTCAGGACCCTGTCAGTTTGTGAAATAAATATTGGGAAACAACGAAATGCAAAAAGCGACCTACTACGACAGCTCTGCGATCTATGGTGGATACCCCTACCCAGGAGCAAATGGTTACACTTATAATGCAAGTCAGCAGCAATATCCCTTGGAAAGTGACTATCATCGACCTGCCTGCTCTTTGCAGTCACCTGGCAGTACAGTGCCACATCACAAGGCCAATGACATCAATGAGAGTTGTATGAGAGCCATCAATAGTCAATCAAACCAAGATCAGCAACAGCAGCAGCCTACACCACCCTCTGTATCCCCACCTGAACAACATGCCAATAATACAGCCACAGCCTCCACCACCAAGGCCACCAATATCTCCTCACCCACCATGTCCAAGCAGATCTTTCCCTGGATGAAGGAGTCTCGGCAGAACACTAAGCAGAAGGCAGCAGCAGCAGCTGCAGCAACATCAACAGGGGGAAACTCCAGCTCAGGTAATGGCACCAGCTTTCTATTACCTGGCTCCAGGAAAGCTGTGGCTGACTTTAAGTGCGGCACTTACAGCGTTAAAAGCTTAAAGGCAGTCCTGTGTTGAAACTATGTATTAATCCTTTCATCAGGTCTATGCTCTATTGAGGAATTTAAAAACAAATTATGGTTTCAATGGCCTACTATGAATAGTGCAAAATCATCTCTACTTATCTATTTAATTCTATCTGTCTATCTTATATGTATTATACATGACTATATTAGTCCAAGGTGCTCTCATACCTATCTATCTTTCTATCTATCTATCTATCTATCTATCTATCTATCTATCTCTATATCCATCTATCTTCCTATCTATCTATCTATCTATCTATCTATCTATCTATCTCTATATCCATCTATCTTTATCTATCTATCTATCTCTGTATCCATCTATCTTTATCTATCTATCTATCTATCTATCTATCTATCTATCTATCTATCTATATATCTCTATTATCTATCTATCTATCTATCTATCTATCTATCTATCTATCTATCTCTATATCCATCTATCTTTATCTATCTATCTATCTAGCTATCTATATATCTCTATCTATTATCTATCTATCTATTTATCTATCTTTATATCCATCTATCTTTATCTATCTATTTATCTCTATCTATCTATCTATCTATCTATCTATCTATCTATCTATCTACACACTCTATCTATCTATCTATCTATCTATCATCTATCTATCTATTGTATATGTGTTATCTATTTATTATTGTATACTAGATCAATCTATCTATCTATATGTCTTATGTAAGCATCCATTTATTAATCATATATGTCCTATCTATCTATATAAATCTATTATTCTATCTATCTATCTATCTATCTATCTATCTATCAACTTCCATTTATCTATCATCATAAGTCTTATGTAACTATCCATCTATTAATCATATACATCTATCTATGTAAACCTGTTTATATATCTAATTGTATCCAATTATTTTTATTTACCTATCATTCATATAAAGTCAGTCTATCTATCTATCTATCTATCTATCTATTTCTCATACATGTCCATAATATGTCATAACTCATATTATGACGTGATATGATAATTGTAATATAAAAGTTACAATATTAAAACGTTTTCATTTATTTAGGAAGATTGTATCAGCATTTGTATTGTTATAATTTAATTTTGCCATACTGTATATAGATGTAATTGTACTCCTTATATGGGTGTACTTTGATAATATATCAAAATTTCAGTTTGAAGGTTTTAATTAGAGGGACAAAACGTGGTATTCACCTTCTGCTACTCTTGCTGCTGCTACTACTAATACTACTACCACCACTATCACTACTACTGTTACCATCACTAATACTATTAAATACTATTATTACTACCACAACTATTACTACCGCTGCTATCACTATTACTACTACCATCACTAATACTATTAAATACTATTACTACTACAACTACAACTACTACTACCACCACTAATACTATTATTACCACTACAACTACTACTACCACCACCACTATCATTGCTATTACTACCTCTAATACTATTAGTACTGCTACTACCAACTACTATTTATTTATTTATTAAGCTTACTTATATAGCGCCATCATATTCCGCAGCGCTTTATAGACATTGACAGTCTACTACAACTACTATTACTATTACTAATACTACTACTATTACTACTGCTACTACTATCACCACTACTACTACTATTTCTACTAAAGATAGCAATATTAACTAATTTATAGTAAACCCAATGCTTAAAAAAAACAGAGTGTTCCATTCAGTGAGGATTTTGAGTATAAGTCACAGATTCAATACAGATTTGCAAGATTTTTTTTCCACACACTAAACTAGCCAATATAATAAAGAGATAAAGTTTCATTATTGCCAGGCCCTGTGACCAGAGCTGAGATAGAGACAACATTCTGCTGTCAGACATATAGCAGCTGTTCTAATGACAATTAATTTTTTGATACAATTTATTGGATATAATTAAATTCCATCTAATATAGAGGAGCAGCAAATCTGTGATTTATTGAGGGCTCCTTTCTGATGGTTTCCTGACAGCTCAGTTCATTTCATGACTGCAGTTTAGAGAATTACATATGACAAGTCATTGGAGTTAAGAAATATATAGAATTTAAAGATTTACAAAATATAGAAAATACCTATGGGATGCAATGTCTTGCTCTGTTTCTCCCTTTTATTTCCATGTTGTCTCCTGCCCCCTATCCCCCTCCTCCTTCCTCTGTGTTACTTCCGTGTGGACATGCGCAGTAGCCTAACTGCTAGGCTAGCATAGCCAGCCTTCCCTAATCGAGACCTTCTTGGCTGTGACAACGCAAGAAATCTGTTCTTTTCATTACTCATGTTATTGGGGACTTTAGGGTTACTAGAGCCTTCTAGATGGGTAGATCTGTGTAAGATTCTCCAGGTTCCTCCCTCTCTCCCTTGTATAACTGTTGGGTGGGTTGGATAGTGCTGTAAACATAGAAAATTGTGCAGGTGTTTCCAGCTAGGAGGAATTTTCTGTCCTTATTTCACAATAGCATTTGAATGCATCATGTTGTGTCTGTAACCATAACATCGAAGTGACTTGGCAGCCTGCTCGGTTATCATTACCATCTGGCTTCTTGGGTAGCCCTGATACATAGCAGTGGGTAGGGAGTGGAGCCATTTTATGCACACACAGAAGCTATCATGTGCTCAATGTATTCTGCATCAAATATTCTAGCCTGCACAATCTGGAAATTTATATTTTCAATAACAACTTATATATATATATATATATATATATATAATAAATGTATGCATATTTATATTATTTTTCTCATTTTCTTCACTGTGTGTATAAATGTATTATAACATCAACATTATATCATTATGAAAATTTACATCATTGATCCTTCAGCTCATGCCCAACTTCTCTTGGCTCCTGATTGGCATACCCTAACTGTGAATCCTTCAATCCATATGTATAATGTAGCTGCTGTCTAGGTTTGACACTTACGTAGGAATGATCAATATTTAGGCAAGCTTGACGTTCAGAAGCCTGGAAAAGATGGGTGATAACACTTGTGGGAGCTGCAATGGCGGTCATGTAGTCACCCAGTTTCTTGAAAAAAAAAAGCCTAAATTTTATATATATATATATATATATATATATACTATATGTATGTATGTATATTTATGTCTATATATGTGTATATATATATATGCATACATACACACTTTATTGCATTGAATGTTTTAGATATTACTAGTTTCTTTACATAAGTTTGCTTAGTTTTTCTCTGTGGGTGTTCGTTGCACAAATTGTTAGTTTGTATTCTCATGCTTTAATTGATGGTCCTTGCAGGTGAGAGCTGTGCTGGTGACAAAAGTCCCCCTGGGCAATCTTCTTCCAAAAGGGCCCGCACCGCCTATACAAGCGCCCAGCTGGTAGAACTGGAAAAGGAATTCCATTTTAACAGATACCTGTGTAGACCTAGAAGGGTGGAGATGGCAAACTTGCTCAACCTCACTGAGAGGCAAATAAAGATCTGGTTCCAGAATCGACGTATGAAATACAAAAAGGATCAGAAAGGGAAATCTATGATGACGTCATCAGGCGGCCCCTCACCTTGCAGGAGCCCTGTACCACCACCAGCTGTTGGGGGGTATCTGAACTCTATGCATTCTCTGGTAAACAGTGTCCCTTATGAGCCTCAGTCTCCCCCAGCGTTTAACAAACCCCATCCAAACTCCTATGGTGTGCCTGCTCCATACCCCAGCCCTCATCATAACAGCTGCCCCCCTCATCAGAAGAGATACACGGGAACTGCTGCTGTCACCCCAGAATATGACACTCATCCACTCCAAGGCAGTGGTGGTTATGGCAATCCTCATGTACAGGGAAGCCCCGTTTATGTAGGGAGCAATTATGTGGAATCCATGACTAATTCAGGGCCCTCCATGTTTGGTCTATCTCATCTGACTCATTCTTCCTCCAACATGGACTACAATGGACCAGGACCCATGAACAGTAGTCACCACCACGGACCTTGTGACACTCACCCTACATATACAGAATTATCTTCTCATCATAGCTCTCAGGGAAGAATTCAGGAAGCACCCAAGTTGACACATTTGTAATGGACACCAATATGTGTAGGGGACATCCATGACATTCTTATTTTTTTCTACCTTTAATTCAAGTAATTCCTTTATTTTATATTTTTTACTTTATTTTTGGTCTGCAAAATTAATTGCATTTTTTTTTGTTTGCATAGTCTCAGTCACCTACTATGAATACTACCTGGAGCAGATATCTTTGTATTTTAATCTATACTTTTATCAAACAGGGTATAAGAACAAATTTTATATGAAAATATCTTCTTAAATGTGAATTTGTTCCTACATTTCTTATCCCACAGGGAAACGAATTAAATTATTATTGCACTTCCTTTAAATTGCTAGACAAATATCCTAAAAAAGCGCTTGAACAGGGTGATCAGCCTGAATCATTACAATTGTAAGTCATTATTGTGTGTATGCTGGAGCATCAGATCCGGTTAATTTATTATTTTTTTCTGCAAATATATCGAACTGTTTACATCTTATTTATCCCATCTCTCATATTTATAAACCATACATAGCAGATACATTCAGGTCTGGTTATTGGCCTTTAATTGGATGGGATAATGGCACAAGGAACGATGGTAACAAGGAATAATTCTCTTTAAAGATGCAATAAAATGGTAGATAAAATTTCAGAATCTGTATATTTGTTCATGTGCGACAATATATGAAAACACGCATGAAAGGGTTAACAATACAATGAACTATAAATACAGGAATGATAGAAATACATAAATGATCTATGAATTTCTAACCGTGTTAGGTTTAAATAGTCAATTCAATTGAGCAGCACTGGAAGGTAGGGGAGGAAAGTGCAGCTTCTTTTGTAGCACTGAGCCAGGGAGAGGGTGCAGATGATTGATAAGATGGCTGATAATGGAGGTCCGGTAGGTAATAGCTTTGTGCTGATGGGCTTCTTACGCCATGTTGTGCTCCAATCTGCAGCATCAGCTCCCAGGCATCTGTTCACACGGAATGATTTCTTCTATCTGCCTCTTCTGGTGGAGCTCATTGTAAGAAAATGCACATTTTACTCCTACACTTTTCCCTGGTAATGGACATTTCTGTGGGTGGCTTTGTTGTTAGATAAAAATAAAAGAGATAGACACAAAAGGCAAAATACCATATCAAACAAATCAAAGGATGTGGGCACATGTAGGAGAGCACTAAAGACAGGGAGGGGGCATAGCTACAAATATGAAAAATATTTATTTTGATATTAAATCCCCACCACATATCACCACTTCATAGTAATAGTATAAATTTATGGTTCTCAAATAATGACCTGCTCCCTCTATATACCGTGCCTAATGTGTTGTATTTTATTGCTTTGCATTATTTTCTCATAA
>CAMRHE010000582.1:0-77500 GCA_947044405.1 Leptodactylus fallax
GCGGCATGGACGGTCGCATGTGAGCGGAGCTCCGGCTAGAGCCGCTCATCCATCCTGAAATCCATCCTTGCTTACCGGTGCCCGGGTTCGCTGTCCGCTGGAACGCACTTCTGAGGCCCTCCTCCTGGTTCCAGAGCTCCCGTTCTGCCGGTGTCCTTCCCCGTTGGGTAGTAGTCGGTGATCGCTACACGTGGCCGGCGGCCATACACTCCCCACCGCCGCTGCCGGAGCCGCTCTGTCCCGCGCTGCTGTGGCCTGGAGCTGGGGTGGAGCTGCTGTTCTGGGGCTGCGCTCGTGGGCCGGCCTGGGCTGTGCAGGCACGGGGCCGCTGGTCCTGCTGGCACCCGGACGGCGGTCTCCCCTCTCTCCACGTGGCGGGCGGCCATTTTAACCCTGACCGGTTTGGCCATCTGCTGATGAGGGGGCGCTGAGTCTGGCGTTCCTGGCGAGCTGAGCCTATCTCTGACGGTTCCTTCTATGGTTCCCTGCCTGGAAGTTTGGGAGCCGGCATTCCTCTCTCCTGCTTGCTGCTGGGCACGATAGGACCATCCCTGGCTCCTCTGGGCAGTAGTGCAAGGCAATATCTGTGGCAGCCATCAACTGTCTCTGACCCATTGAAGGTGTGTGCCTCTGTACGATTTATCGTCCTGCTGACTGCTTCTCTGGAAGGCTTTACTTATAATCCAGTGACGGTTGCTGTATGTGCTATTGGACTGTTGAGTTACCATCTGTCCTCCTCTAGTTCCTCCCTGGCAATCTATCTACTCCATCACTTCGCTACTGGCCTTCTTGGAGGCCTTACTTATAATCCAGTGACTGTTGCTATCGGCACTATTGGATCGCTGAGTTGCCATCCGTTCCCTCTTAGTTCCTCCTGGCAATCTATTTATTTCATTACTCTGCTGACGGCTCTCTCTTGGAGACATCGCTTATAATCCAGAGTCTGTTGCCATCGATACTATTGGACTGTTGAGTTACTGTCTGTCCTCGGCTGGCTTATTGGCCCTGGTGGCCTGACATAGAGGCTCCTACTGTGCAACTGCTATTAGCCAGAGACCTTGTCTATAATCCTCTGGGGCCGGCCAGGTCTTGCTACAATCACACCTCCTCCTCTGCCAACATATCCACCCGTACGGAACGCAGGAAGAGCGGCCGCCGACTCTCTAAAATGAGTCGCCCGCAATCAACCTCTGTCTCTGATCGCCTGAGGGGTTCTCCAGGGCAGCATCCTCTTCTACATCACCATCGCTTGAGGCAGCCTCTCCTGCCCTTCCAGAGGAGGACCCCGAGCCCACTTTAAAGCAAGTTACTGGACAGCTACTGGAGGCGATCCATGCCGGCACTTCCTCGCTGACCGGGAAAATTGAGGAGGTAAAAATCGACCTGGGCCTGCTCCGTCAGGACTTTCAGACCTTGCGAGGCAGGGTGTGTGAGGTGGAGGATCGGGTCTCTCAGGTAGAGGACACTGTTAACCCACTTCCTGACAAACTCCAGGAGCTGGAGAGAGCTGCAAGTTTGTGGACCCAGCGTGCGGATGACTTGGAGAATAGATTGCGACGAAACAACCTCCGTATCCTGGGCCTGCCGGAGCGGGCGGAGGGTGAAGATCCTCGGGCCTTTGTGGAGGGGTGGCTGAAAAATGTCCTGCCGGAGGCTCACTTCTCACCAATATTTGCAGTGGAACGGGCCCATAGGGTTCCGGCTAAACCGCCGCCTCAGGGCGCACCTCCTCGACCCTTGTTGGCCCGTCTGATTAACAGCACGGATCGGGATACGGCGTTGCGGGCTGCGCGCCAGGCCGGCGAGCTTAAGTACAACGGAGCAGCAGTGGCCATGTTTCCAGATTTCCTCGGCGGCTCTCCAGAAGACCCGAGCATCCTTCGTGGCCGTTAAGAGGCGGTTGAGAGAAAAGGCTATACAATACTCCATGATTTACCCAGCACGTCTTCGGGTCGTCCATGATGGCAGGTCCCTTTTCTTTACTTCACCGAGGGATGTGGAGGACTGGCTATCTCTTCTTCCTCGATCTCCGAGACGATGATCCTGACGGCGTGTGGTGAGAGGTCCGATCGGACCATACATAAGGACTTATGTATTACGGGATGCTCTTGTTTATTGCATAAGTAGTTTTATGAAAAGTGCGGTTCTGTTATTATAGTATCCTGTAGTCTTATAGTTACCTGGGCTGGCGACCCCCGGGGCGCCGGTGTATCTCATTTACTCATGTGAACCTGGCTCTGTTGAATAGTATATCTCCTAGCCTAGTGATTATCCATACCTTTAAGACAGTGCCCCGTATACCAACCACTGTGGGTGCACTTCTTCCCCCGTTAATTGTAGCCACGGTTAATTTAACAAATATTGTTTGCTTATGCCAGTAGTATGTCTCACACCCTTTAGGGGTGTAATGGTTCATTTCGTTTGTATATGGTTCTTAGGTTGCTGCACACCACTTTGTGTTTCACTCAGCCACGCGCTACACACTCATAGGCGGGTCACTTTTGGGGTCCTGAATTGCCATGATTACATTACACTCTTAGACGACCATGGCGTCCTTTAGTGTACTATCTTGGAATGTGAGGGGCCTGGGTAGCCCACGAAAGAGGTCGTTGGTTTTCTCTCAGATTAGGAGGGCTGACCCACACCTCATATGCCTTCAGGAAACTCATTTGGTTCCAGACAATTCCAGGCGACTTCAGAAGCCATGGGTTCAGTGGGCGGCTCACTCTCACACACTTCCTATTCCAGGGGGTGTCCATCTTGGTGCATCGTAGACTCAGGTGGGAGCCAGGCCTCATTGTAAGGGACCCCGAGGGACGATACGTTTTTGTCCAGGCCTGGGTTGACTCTGTCCTGTATGTTATCCTGGGTGTGTACTTGCCACCGGCGTCTGATCTTGCTGTGCTCCAGCAGGCTGCGCAGTTTGCGACCCCGATTCCCTGGGGCTATTGCATTATGTTTGGGTGACTTTAACAAAGTTATGGATATTGCATTGGATCGGTTCTCCGCGGAGCCAGGTTCCCCCTCTCTGCCTCGCCCTACTACAATGGCCGGAGTGATCCGTGAATTGGGGTGGTTGGATTTGTGGCGGGTCCGGTTTCCGGAGGCCCGCACCTTTTCCTGTCACTCTGCCAACAGACATACTCTGTCCAGGATTGACCATGCTTTTGGAAATACTAAAGCATATTCTTTGTTGCAGACCATATCCTATTTACCCAGGGCAGTGTCTGATCATTCCCCGTTGTTGGTCCAATTAAATAGTAGTACGGCTGCTAAGCCACGACAGGGTTGGCGAATCCACCCATTTTGGTTGAAACTATTTGTACCACATGATCGAATACCTGATCAACTTCAGACGTTTTTGACCATTAATTCCCCAAACACTTCTCCGCTCCTCTTATGGGAAACTATGAAGGCATATCTTAGGGGTTGTATTAAGTCCTCCATTTCCTTTGTAAAGAGGGAATCCTCGCTGTTGGAGACCACCTTGGCGACCCAGTGTGCCTCGCTCGAAGCCGCATACGGTGGCTAATCCAACTGATGAGGCTAGGTCTCAATGGTTGCAGACGGGTAGACAATATCTGCATATACTGCATGACAAGGCACGTAGGTCTCTGTTTTTTTAGCAAACAGAAGTTTTACGAACTCGGCAACCAGTCGAGCAGCTTTCTAGCTCAACTGATACATCAAAACACAGCCTCACCTGCAATACTACGAGTACATTCAGAGACGGGGGAGGTACTGTCCAATAGCTTGGCCATTAGTGACAGATTTTATAGGTATTACAGTGAGTTATACCTCTCCAAGCTAGAGTCACTGACGGAGAGCTTGCCACCTATTTGGGCTTGATCCCCCTTCCTACATTGTCAGAAGACCAACGTGAATTTTTAGATTCCCCTTTTACGCTAGAGGAGCTATCGGGTGCCCTGGCAGATATGGCAAGGGGCAAATCGCCGGGTCCCGGACGGCATCCCGGTGGAGGTTTATGCCCAGTATGGGGCCTGCTTCTCCCGGTGTTGCTTGACTGTTATAACGCTGCCTTTGTGGGTCCCAGTCTCCCGGAGTCCTTTTATGACGCCACCATTATCCTGTTACTTAAGCCTGACAAGGATCCGCTGGACTGTGGCTCATATAGGCCTATATCACTGCTTAATATAGATTATAAACTCCTTACTAAAATGTTGGCGAAAAGGCTAAATTCTGTTGTTCTCGACCTTGTCCATCCGGATCAGACAGGCTTTATGCCTGGAAAATCCACATCGGATAATCTTAGAAGGGCTCAGGTGATAACTCAGATTGGGGCATCATCCTCACATGACTGGGCGATGGCTTCTTTAGATGCAACAAAGGCGTTCGACTCTGTCGAGTGGCCTTTTCTATTGCAGGTGTTGCGAGGATACGGATTTGGAGAGGGGTTTGTTACCTGGATTTCCCTTCTATACTGTTCCCCTAGAGCGGCACTGTCCATTAATGGCGCGTTGTCTTCCTACTTTCCTTTGGGTAGGGGTACAAGACAAGGATGTCCATTGTCACCGCTACTGTTTGCTCTGGCGGTGGAACCCTTGGCAATACTGCTTCGGAATGACCCCATATATAAAGGCATAGTGATAGGCACCCGGGAGGAGAGAACAGCACTATATGCCGATGACTTACTCCCTGTTTATGAGCGACCCCTCCCGGTCTCTGCCCAGAGCCATGGCTATAATTGACGAATTTGGTAATTATTCTGGCCTACGGACCAATTGGACTAAGTCCTCATACATGCATATTGGCCGTGCGTCAAGTGTAGCTGAGGGGAATGTGGTATGTGGATTGACTACAGTCTCAACCTGCAAATATCTGGGCATCTTTATATCTAGGGACCATAGGTGTTTTTTGGAACAGAACATCTTTCCGCTCATCTCGCACTTTAGGGTTAAGTTTAATCTTTGGGCTACACTGCCTTTGTCGGTGGCTGGTAGAATCAACCTAGTTAAAATGATAGTACTACCCAAATGTCTATATGCTATAAGCCATTCTGCTGTGTCCGTGCCCCTTAGATTTTTTAAACAAATGGACTCCCTCATTATCTCCTTTATATGGGGAAACTCTAGATCTAAGCTTAGGTTGTCATCTCTACAACGACCAAAGCAGCTCGGGGGCACATCACTCCCTGATCTGTTTCTTTACTACCTGGCAGGACAGCTCCGTTTTATTAGGAAGTGGCTCTCATCTGATCCCCTACCGAGGTCCGAGGCACATCTGGCTCACCACCTGGGTCTGCATAATCTGTGGCCGGTGTTGGAACACCCGGCCTTGTTTAGGGGGAAATTGTTGCCCATCCATGCCCTGGCGGGACAGGTCTGGCGTCAGGCGAAAAGGTGTCCACTTATTCTGATATACCTGCGGAGACCCCGCTTTGGCACAACCCTGGTCTGCCGACGTTATTTGCCCTGCCTGGCGCCCGGGCCTGGTCGCAGTATGGCGTGTCCTCTCTTAGTGACCTGTACATACAAGGGGTTTTTAAAACGTTTGACTCGCTAAGCTCCTCCTATGGCATCCCTAGAACGCAGTTCTTTAGATATCTACAGATTAGACATGCACTTTCTTCTCAGTTCCCGGATCGATTGGACAATATATCTGAGTATCCGCTTATCGGCATACTTCGCTCACAGGGCCCTGGGGGTTTGATATCTACTTTATATGCACATCTGATACAGGCCAAGGTGTCCACTTTGGACGCCCCGGCCTTGACGCGATAGAGCATAAATATCCCAACTCTCACAGATGAGATGTTTCAAGATATCCTTGAATCTCCTCAACATGTGTCACCTTCAGCTAACAACAAACTGATTCAAACGTATATTCTACACCAATGTTACTTGACACCTTCCCGTCTATACAAAATGGGACGTCTGCCCAACCCCGGATGCCTTAGGTGTCTTTGTCCACAGGCAGACTTTTGGCATATGATTTGGGAATGTCCGATCATACAATGTTTTTGGAAAGGGGTCGTGGATCTCCTGGCGGAAGTTCTGGCTAAACCTATACCATTAACCCCAGAGATATGCCTTTTCGGCGTATTAGATGAAGAAATATGGCAACACCATGTTAGAATCCTTTTGAGGGAGTCTTTATTTTATGCTAGGAAAGCTATCGCACTGCGATGGATGGCTCCGAAACCCCCATCAGTATCTCAGTGGAAGAAACTTGTTAATACTGTTCTTCCTTATAACCAGATTGTGTATAAAGGGAGAGGGTGCCCTCAGAAATTCCATAAGGTGTGGGGAACATGGTGCAATTCTCCGGTAACCCAATATACGGCTCCCTCATTGCGCTCTGCCATTAATTTACTCATGCCGTGAGGGGTGCGAGACACCGGGAGTATCCACGACCTCTCATTTTGGAGTGTATCCTTGTTGTTACCCTTGACTTATTGACTGCATGTTTTGTACATGATAACTGATGTATACAGTATTACGCATGTCCTGATTATATTCTTTCTGTACCGAGTCTACGTTATATGGTCCGGATGGGACGAGGACCTGGCGAGGTGGGATGTGGTGCGTTGAGTGAATTTACATTGAAATTCTCGTTTTTTGGTGCGCAACATGTTATGTATTTGTTTTGATTTCTTTTCCTTTGTCTGATACGCAATTTTCAATAAAACGAGTTTAAATAAAAAGGGGCCGGGGGCCCCCCCCCCCCCCCCCCCAGTGCTATACACTTGCTTTAAAAAAAATTATATTATGCACTGTGTTCTATAACTAAATATTATACAATGTGTTCTATAAAAAATATATTATACACAATATTCTAAAAATAAATAATACTATGCACAGTATACTATAAAAATAGTTGCTATACACTATACAGTGGGGAAAAAAGTATTTAGTCAGCCGCCAATTGTGCAAGTTCTCCCACTTAAAAAGATGAGGCCGGCCTGTAATTGTCATCATAGGTAGACCTCAACTATGAGAGATAAAATGAGAAAACAAATCCAGAAAATCACATTGTCTGATTTTTAAAGAATTTATTTGCAAATTATGGTGGAAAATAAGTATTTGGTCAATAACAAAAGTTCATCTCAATACTTTGTTATATATCCTTTGTTGGCAATGACAGAGGTCAAATGTTTTCTGTAAGTCTTCACAAGGTTGGCACACACTGTTGCTGGTATGTTGGCCCATTCCTCCATGCAGATCTCCTCTAGAGCAGTGATGTTTTGGGGCTGTCGCTGGGCAACATGGATTTTCAACTCCCTCCAAAGGTTTTCTATGGGGTTGAGATCTGGAGAATGGCTAGACCAGTCCAGGACCTTGAAATGCTTCTTACGAAGCCGCTCCTTCGTTGCCCTGGCGGTGTGCTTGGGATCATTGTCATGCTGAAAGACCCAGCCACGTTTCATCTTCAATGCCCTTGCTGATGGAAGGAGGTTTGCACTCAAAATCTCACAATACATGGCTACATTCATTCTTTCATATACACGGATCAGTCGTCCTGGTCCCTTTGCAGAGAAACAGCCCCAAAGCATGATGTTGCCACCCCCATGCTTCACAGTAGGTATGGTGTTCTTTGGATGCAACTCAGCATTCACTCTACTCCAAACACGACAAGTTGTGTTTCTACCAAACAGTTCTACTTTGGTTTTATCTGACCATATGACATTCTCCCAATACTCTTATGGAACATCCAAATGCTTTCTAGAAAACTTCAGATGGGCCCGGATATGTACTGGCTTAAGCAGGGGGACACGTCTGGCACTGCAGGATCTGAGTACCTGGCAGCGTAGTGTGTTACTGACGGTAGCCTTTGTTACGTTAGTCCCAGCTTTCTGAAGGTTATTCACTAGGTCCCCCCGTGTGGTTCTGGGATTTTTGCTCACCGTTCTTGTGATCATGTTGACCCCATGGGGTGAGATCTTGCGTGGAGCCCCAGATCGAGGGAGATTATCAGTGGTCTTGTATGTCTTCCATTTTCTAATTATTGCTCCCACAGCTGATTTCTTCACACCAAGCTGCTTGCCTATTACAGATTCAGTATTCCCAGCCTGGTGCAGGTCTACAATTTTGTTTCTGGTGTCCTTCCACAGCTCTTTGGTCTTCACCATAGTGGAGTTTGGAGTGTGACTGTTTGAGGTTGTGGACAGGTGTCTTTTATACTGATAACAATGTCAAACAGGAGCCATTACTACAGGTAATGAGTGGAGGACAGAGGAGCCTCTTAAAGAAGAAGTTACAGGTCTGTGAGAGCCAGAAATCTTGCTTGTAGGTGACCAAATACTTATTTTCCACCATAATTTGCAAATAAATTCTTAAAAAATCAGACAATGTGATTTTCTGGATATGTTTTCTCATTTTGCCTCTCATAGTTGAGGTCTACCTATGATGACAATTACAGGCCGGCCTCATCTTTTTAAGTGGGAGAACTTGTACAATTGGTGGATGAGTAAACACTTTTTTTTCCCCACTGTATAATACTGTGCATGTTGTTCTATAAGTAAATATTTCAATACACTGTGATTAATAAATAAATTGATTATGTGATCTGATCTATGAATTAACCCCTTAATGACCATTTTTTGTTTTTGCATTTTCGTTTTTCCCTCCCCACATTCCAAGAGCCATAACTTTTTCACTTTTCAGTTCACAAAGTCACATGATGGCTTATTGTTTGCGAAACAAATTGTACTTTGTAATGTCACTATTCAATATGCTGTGCAATGTACAGTCATGGCCAAAAGTTTTGAGAATGACACAAATATTATATTTTCACATGATCTGCTGCCCTCTGGTTTTTATGTGTGTTTGTCAGATGTTTTTATCACATACAGAAATAGAATTGCATTCATATTATGAGTAACAGAAGCTTATATTGACAGTTAGAATGAGTTAATGCAGCAAGTCAATATTTGCAGTGTTGACCCTTCTTCTTCAGGACCTCTGCAATTCTCCCTGGCATGCTCTCAATCAACTTCTGGACCAAATCCTGACTGATAGCAGTCCATTCTTGCAGAATCAATGCTTTAATTTTGTCTGAATTTGTTGGTTTTTGTTTGTCCACCCGTCTCTTGATGATTGACCACAAGTTCTCAATGGGATTAAGATCTGGGGAGTTTCCAGGCCATGGACCCAAAATCTCTATGTTTTGTTCCCTGAGCCATTTAGTTATCACCTTTGCTTTATGGCAAGGTGCTCCATCATGCTGGAAAAGGCATTGTTGAGCGCCAAACTGCTCTTGGATGGTTGGGAAAAGTTGCTCTTGGAGGACATTCTGGTACCATTCTTTATTCATGGCTGTGTTTTTAGGCAAGACTGTGAGAGAGCCGATTCCCTTGGCTGAGAAGCAACCCCACACATGAATGGTTTCAGGATGCTTTACAGTTGGCATGAGACAAGACTGGTGGTAGCGATCACCTCTTCTTCTCCGAATAAGCTGTTTTCCAGATGTTCCAAACAATCGAAAAGGGGATTCATCAGAGAAAATGACTTTACCCCAGTCCTCAGCAGTCCACTTCCTGTACCTTTTGCAGAATATCTGTCTGTCCCTGATGTTTTTTCTGGAGAGAAGTGGCTTCTTTGCTGCCCTCCTTGAGACCAGGCCTTGCTCCAAGAGTCTCCGCCTCACAGTGTGTGCAGATGCACTCACACCTGCCTGCTGCCATTCCTCAGCAAGCTCTGCACTGCTGGTAGCCCGATCCCGCAGCTGAAACACTTTTAAGAGACGGTCCTGCCGCTTGCTGGTCTTTCTTGGGCGCCCTGGAGCCTTTTTGGCACCAATGGAACCTCTATCCTTGAAGTTGTTGATGATGCGATAGATTGTTGACTGAGGTGCAATCTTTCTAGCTGCAATACTCTTCCCAGTTAGGCCATTTTTGTGCAGTGCAATGATGACTGCACGTGTTTCTTTAGAGATAACCATGGTTAACAGAAGAGAAACAATGATGGCAAGCACCAGCCTCCTTTTAAAGTGTCCAGTGGTGTCATTCTTACTTAATCATGACAGATTGATCTCCAGCCCTGTCCTCATCAACACCCACACCTGTGTTAATGGAGCAATCACTGAAACGATGTTAGGTGGTCCTTTTAAGGCAGGGCTGCAATGATGTTGAAATGTGTTTTGTGGGATAAAGTTCATTTTCTAGGCAAATATTGACTTTGCAAGTAATTGCTGTTAAGCTGATCACTTTGTTATATATCCTTTGTTGGCAATGACAGAGGTCAAATGTTTTCTGTAAGTCTTCACAAGGTTGGCACACACTGTTGCTGGTATGTTGGCCCATTCCTCCATGCAGATCTCCTCTAGAGCAGTGATGTTTTGGGGCTGTCGCTGGGCAACATGGATTTTCAACTCCCTCCAAAGGTTTTCTATGGGGTTGAGATCTGGAGAATGGCTAGACCAGTCCAGGACCTTGAAATGCTTCTTACGAAGCCGCTCCTTCGTTGCCCTGGCGGTGTGCTTGGGATCATTGTCATGCTGAAAGACCCAGCCACGTTTCATCTTCAATGCCCTTGCTGATGGAAGGAGGTTTGCACTCAAAATCTCACAATACATGGCTACATTCATTCTTTCATATACACGGATCAGTCGTCCTGGTCCCTTTGCAGAGAAACAGCCCCAAAGCATGATGTTGCCACCCCCATGCTTCACAGTAGGTATGGTGTTCTTTGGATGCAACTCAGCATTCACTCTACTCCAAACACGACAAGTTGTGTTTCTACCAAACAGTTCTACTTTGGTTTTATCTGACCATATGACATTCTCCCAATACTCTTATGGAACATCCAAATGCTTTCTAGAAAACTTCAGATGGGCCCGGATATGTACTGGCTTAAGCAGGGGGACACGTCTGGCACTGCAGGATCTGAGTACCTGGCAGCGTAGTGTGTTACTGACGGTAGCCTTTGTTACGTTAGTCCCAGCTTTCTGAAGGTTATTCACTAGGTCCCCCCGTGTGGTTCTGGGATTTTTGCTCACCGTTCTTGTGATCATGTTGACCCCATGGGGTGAGATCTTGCGTGGAGCCCCAGATCGAGGGAGATTATCAGTGGTCTTGTATGTCTTCCATTTTCTAATTATTGCTCCCACAGCTGATTTCTTCACACCAAGCTGCTTGCCTATTACAGATTCAGTATTCCCAGCCTGGTGCAGGTCTACAATTTTGTTTCTGGTGTCCTTCCACAGCTCTTTGGTCTTCACCATAGTGGAGTTTGGAGTGTGACTGTTTGAGGTTGTGGACAGGTGTCTTTTATACTGATAACAATGTCAAACAGGAGCCATTACTACAGGTAATGAGTGGAGGACAGAGGAGCCTCTTAAAGAAGAAGTTACAGGTCTGTGAGAGCCAGAAATCTTGCTTGTAGGTGACCAAATACTTATTTTCCACCATAATTTGCAAATAAATTCTTAAAAAATCAGACAATGTGATTTTCTGGATATGTTTTCTCATTTTGCCTCTCATAGTTGAGGTCTACCTATGATGACAATTACAGGCCGGCCTCATCTTTTTAAGTGGGAGAACTTGTACAATTGGTGGATGAGTAAACACTTTTTTTTCCCCACTGTATAATACTGTGCATGTTGTTCTATAAGTAAATATTTCAATACACTGTGATTAATAAATAAATTGATTATGTGATCTGATCTATGAATTAACCCCTTAATGACCATTTTTTGTTTTTGCATTTTCGTTTTTCCCTCCCCACATTCCAAGAGCCATAACTTTTTCACTTTTCAGTTCACAAAGTCACATGATGGCTTATTGTTTGCGAAACAAATTGTACTTTGTAATGTCACTATTCAATATGCTGTGCAATGTACAGTCATGGCCAAAAGTTTTGAGAATGACACAAATATTATATTTTCACATGATCTGCTGCCCTCTGGTTTTTATGTGTGTTTGTCAGATGTTTTTATCACATACAGAAATAGAATTGCATTCATATTATGAGTAACAGAAGCTTATATTGACAGTTAGAATGAGTTAATGCAGCAAGTCAATATTTGCAGTGTTGACCCTTCTTCTTCAGGACCTCTGCAATTCTCCCTGGCATGCTCTCAATCAACTTCTGGACCAAATCCTGACTGATAGCAGTCCATTCTTGCAGAATCAATGCTTTAATTTTGTCTGAATTTGTTGGTTTTTGTTTGTCCACCCGTCTCTTGATGATTGACCACAAGTTCTCAATGGGATTAAGATCTGGGGAGTTTCCAGGCCATGGACCCAAAATCTCTATGTTTTGTTCCCTGAGCCATTTAGTTATCACCTTTGCTTTATGGCAAGGTGCTCCATCATGCTGGAAAAGGCATTGTTGAGCGCCAAACTGCTCTTGGATGGTTGGGAAAAGTTGCTCTTGGAGGACATTCTGGTACCATTCTTTATTCATGGCTGTGTTTTTAGGCAAGACTGTGAGAGAGCCGATTCCCTTGGCTGAGAAGCAACCCCACACATGAATGGTTTCAGGATGCTTTACAGTTGGCATGAGACAAGACTGGTGGTAGCGATCACCTCTTCTTCTCCGAATAAGCTGTTTTCCAGATGTTCCAAACAATCGAAAAGGGGATTCATCAGAGAAAATGACTTTACCCCAGTCCTCAGCAGTCCACTTCCTGTACCTTTTGCAGAATATCTGTCTGTCCCTGATGTTTTTTCTGGAGAGAAGTGGCTTCTTTGCTGCCCTCCTTGAGACCAGGCCTTGCTCCAAGAGTCTCCGCCTCACAGTGTGTGCAGATGCACTCACACCTGCCTGCTGCCATTCCTCAGCAAGCTCTGCACTGCTGGTAGCCCGATCCCGCAGCTGAAACACTTTTAAGAGACGGTCCTGCCGCTTGCTGGTCTTTCTTGGGCGCCCTGGAGCCTTTTTGGCACCAATGGAACCTCTATCCTTGAAGTTGTTGATGATGCGATAGATTGTTGACTGAGGTGCAATCTTTCTAGCTGCAATACTCTTCCCAGTTAGGCCATTTTTGTGCAGTGCAATGATGACTGCACGTGTTTCTTTAGAGATAACCATGGTTAACAGAAGAGAAACAATGATGGCAAGCACCAGCCTCCTTTTAAAGTGTCCAGTGGTGTCATTCTTACTTAATCATGACAGATTGATCTCCAGCCCTGTCCTCATCAACACCCACACCTGTGTTAATGGAGCAATCACTGAAACGATGTTAGGTGGTCCTTTTAAGGCAGGGCTGCAATGATGTTGAAATGTGTTTTGTGGGATAAAGTTCATTTTCTAGGCAAATATTGACTTTGCAAGTAATTGCTGTTAAGCTGATCACTTTGTTATATATCCTTTGTTGGCAATGACAGAGGTCAAATGTTTTCTGTAAGTCTTCACAAGGTTGGCACACACTGTTGCTGGTATGTTGGCCCATTCCTCCATGCAGATCTCCTCTAGAGCAGTGATGTTTTGGGGCTGTCGCTGGGCAACATGGATTTTCAACTCCCTCCAAAGGTTTTCTATGGGGTTGAGATCTGGAGAATGGCTAGACCAGTCCAGGACCTTGAAATGCTTCTTACGAAGCCGCTCCTTCGTTGCCCTGGCGGTGTGCTTGGGATCATTGTCATGCTGAAAGACCCAGCCACGTTTCATCTTCAATGCCCTTGCTGATGGAAGGAGGTTTGCACTCAAAATCTCACAATACATGGCTACATTCATTCTTTCATATACACGGATCAGTCGTCCTGGTCCCTTTGCAGAGAAACAGCCCCAAAGCATGATGTTGCCACCCCCATGCTTCACAGTAGGTATGGTGTTCTTTGGATGCAACTCAGCATTCACTCTACTCCAAACACGACAAGTTGTGTTTCTACCAAACAGTTCTACTTTGGTTTTATCTGACCATATGACATTCTCCCAATACTCTTATGGAACATCCAAATGCTTTCTAGAAAACTTCAGATGGGCCCGGATATGTACTGGCTTAAGCAGGGGGACACGTCTGGCACTGCAGGATCTGAGTACCTGGCAGCGTAGTGTGTTACTGACGGTAGCCTTTGTTACGTTAGTCCCAGCTTTCTGAAGGTTATTCACTAGGTCCCCCCGTGTGGTTCTGGGATTTTTGCTCACCGTTCTTGTGATCATGTTGACCCCATGGGGTGAGATCTTGCGTGGAGCCCCAGATCGAGGGAGATTATCAGTGGTCTTGTATGTCTTCCATTTTCTAATTATTGCTCCCACAGCTGATTTCTTCACACCAAGCTGCTTGCCTATTACAGATTCAGTATTCCCAGCCTGGTGCAGGTCTACAATTTTGTTTCTGGTGTCCTTCCACAGCTCTTTGGTCTTCACCATAGTGGAGTTTGGAGTGTGACTGTTTGAGGTTGTGGACAGGTGTCTTTTATACTGATAACAATGTCAAACAGGAGCCATTACTACAGGTAATGAGTGGAGGACAGAGGAGCCTCTTAAAGAAGAAGTTACAGGTCTGTGAGAGCCAGAAATCTTGCTTGTAGGTGACCAAATACTTATTTTCCACCATAATTTGCAAATAAATTCTTAAAAAATCAGACAATGTGATTTTCTGGATATGTTTTCTCATTTTGCCTCTCATAGTTGAGGTCTACCTATGATGACAATTACAGGCCGGCCTCATCTTTTTAAGTGGGAGAACTTGTACAATTGGTGGATGAGTAAACACTTTTTTTCCCCACTGTATAATACTGTGCATGTTGTTCTATAAGTAAATATTTCAATACACTGTGATTAATAAATAAATTGATTATGTGATCTGATCTATGAATTAACCCCTTAATGACCATTTTTTGTTTTTGCATTTTCGTTTTTCCCTCCCCACATTCCAAGAGCCATAACTTTTTCACTTTTCAGTTCACAAAGTCACATGATGGCTTATTGTTTGTGAAACAAATTGTACTTTGTAATGTCACTATTCAATATGCTGTGCAATGTACAGTCATGGCCAAAAGTTTTGAGAATGACACAAATATTATATTTTCACATGATCTGCTGCCCTCTGGTTTTTATGTGTGTTTGTCAGATGTTTTTATCACATACAGAAATAGAATTGCATTCATATTATGAGTAACAGAAGCTTATATTGACAGTTAGAATGAGTTAATGCAGCAAGTCAATATTTGCAGTGTTGACCCTTCTTCTTCAGGACCTCTGCAATTCTCCCTGGCATGCTCTCAATCAACTTCTGGACCAAATCCTGACTGATAGCAGTCCATTCTTGCAGAATCAATGCTTTAATTTTGTCTGAATTTGTTGGTTTTTGTTTGTCCACCCGTCTCTTGATGATTGACCACAAGTTCTCAATGGGATTAAGATCTGGGGAGTTTCCAGGCCATGGACCCAAAATCTCTATGTTTTGTTCCCTGAGCCATTTAGTTATCACCTTTGCTTTATGGCAAGGTGCTCCATCATGCTGGAAAAGGCATTGTTGAGCGCCAAACTGCTCTTGGATGGTTGGGAAAAGTTGCTCTTGGAGGACATTCTGGTACCATTCTTTATTCATGGCTGTGTTTTTAGGCAAGACTGTGAGAGAGCCGATTCCCTTGGCTGAGAAGCAACCCCACACATGAATGGTTTCAGGATGCTTTACAGTTGGCATGAGACAAGACTGGTGGTAGCGATCACCTCTTCTTCTCCGAATAAGCTGTTTTCCAGATGTTCCAAACAATCGAAAAGGGGATTCATCAGAGAAAATGACTTTACCCCAGTCCTCAGCAGTCCACTTCCTGTACCTTTTGCAGAATATCTGTCTGTCCCTGATGTTTTTTCTGGAGAGAAGTGGCTTCTTTGCTGCCCTCCTTGAGACCAGGCCTTGCTCCAAGAGTCTCCGCCTCACAGTGTGTGCAGATGCACTCACACCTGCCTGCTGCCATTCCTCAGCAAGCTCTGCACTGCTGGTAGCCCGATCCCGCAGCTGAAACACTTTTAAGAGACGGTCCTGCCGCTTGCTGGTCTTTCTTGGGCGCCCTGGAGCCTTTTTGGCACCAATGGAACCTCTATCCTTGAAGTTGTTGATGATGCGATAGATTGTTGACTGAGGTGCAATCTTTCTAGCTGCAATACTCTTCCCAGTTAGGCCATTTTTGTGCAGTGCAATGATGACTGCACGTGTTTCTTTAGAGATAACCATGGTTAACAGAAGAGAAACAATGATGGCAAGCACCAGCCTCCTTTTAAAGTGTCCAGTGGTGTCATTCTTACTTAATCATGACAGATTGATCTCCAGCCCTGTCCTCATCAACACCCACACCTGTGTTAATGGAGCAATCACTGAAACGATGTTAGGTGGTCCTTTTAAGGCAGGGCTGCAATGATGTTGAAATGTGTTTTGTGGGATAAAGTTCATTTTCTAGGCAAATATTGACTTTGCAAGTAATTGCTGTTAAGCTGATCACTCTTTATAACATTCTGGAGTATATGCAAATTGTCATTAGAAAAACTGAAGCAGTAGACTTTGTAAAAATTAATATTTGTATCATTCTCAAAACTTTTGGCCATGACTGTACTGGGAAGCTGGAAAAAAATTCAGAATAAGGTGCAATTGGAAAAAAACTGCATTTGCACCAAATTCATATGGGTTTAATTTTTACAGCATTCACTGTGTGGTAAAAATGACATGTTACCTGTATTCTGCAGGTCAGTACGAACATGGCGATACCAAATGTATACAGTATTTGTAATGTTTTGATACCTTTTAAAAAATTAAAAACTTTGCTAAATAGAAAAAAAAATTTTGTATGGACCTTGGTAAGGCGTCTTTTTATGCGGGATAACATGACGTTTTTATTGATATCATTTGGGGAAAGACCTGATCGTTTGATCACTTTTTATTCAATTTTTTATAGGAGGCAAAGTGTTGAAAAAAAACTCTATTTGGCCATTTTGATTTTTTTACCCGCTACGCCGTTCACTGTATGGGATAAATATTTTAATATTTTAATAGTTCGGGCATTTTGGAGCGCAGGGATACCTAAAGTGTTTATGCTTACTTTTGTTTATTTACTTTTATATCTGATCTAGGGAAAGGGGGTGATTTGAACTTTTGTGTTTTTTTAATTTTTTCATACTTTTAAAAACTTTTTTTCTACTTTTACTTGTATGATCAGACTCCCTAGGGACCTTGACGACGACATTCTGGAGGGCGGAGATCGGGGAAAAATGGTGGCGCCCGTGGCGGCTGCGCAATTTAGACGCCGCGGTCCCGTTTGACCGCGACATCTAAAGGGTTAACAGCCGTGATCGGTGCAGGCACCGATCGTTGCTGTTAGCGGCGGGTCCTGGCTGTATTATACAGCCGACACCCACTGTGTATGGAGAGCGCTCAGCTCTGGGTCATTAAGGGGTTAATATTAATATGCACTATATAACATCTATTTTGTTTTTTATAGTACTATACACTGATCTATAAATAAAACTATAAAGAGTGTTCTATAACTAAATAGACTATCCACTGTGTTCTGTAAATAATTAATACTGTTGTATTTTATGAATAAATTATGCTATTCACTATGTTCTCTCAATAAACCGTAGTATATACTGTTCTATAAATAAATATTATTTAATTTGCTCTATAAATAGTACTATTCACTATATTCTATAAATCAATAAAACCATACACAGTTCTCTATAAAAATATTAGTATTCACTGAGTTCTATAAATAAATGGTAATATACACTATGTACATAGACTTGTATAAATAAATACAACTATACACTGTATTCTTTTAATAAATAATACTACTTACTGTGTTCTATATATAAATAGTACTATACACAGTATCTATAATTAAATAATACTACACATTCTGTTCTATAGATTTATGCTCTGTATTCTATAAATAAAAATATTTTACAACGTGTTCTAAGTATCTAATACTATACACTGTTTTCTATAAATAGTACAATCTACTGTGATCTATAAATAATACTGTACAATATATGCTATTAATAAACAATACTATACACTGTGTTATATAAATATATAGAACTATCCACTGTGTTCTGTAAATAAATATTATACTTGTTTTCTATAAATAACTAATATCTACTGTATTCTTCAAATAAATTATACTATATACTATTCAATGTTATATAAATATAATAAACCACTATACACTGTGTTCTGTAAATAAATAGTACTATCCACTTCGTTCTATAAATAAAAATTTTTTATACTATGTTCTTTTAGTAAATAATACTATACACAGTGTTCTATAAATCAATCATACAATCTACTGTGTTCTATAAATAGTACTATATACTATGTTCTATAAATAAATAATAAAATATAATATGTTCTATAAAAAATACTAATATGCATTGTGTTATATTTTTATATAATACTATACACAGTTTCCTGTAACGAAAAAGTACTATTTATTATGTTATTTAAATAAAAAAATCTTACTATACACTATGTTCTGTAAATAGGACTATCCACTCTGTTTTCTAAATTACTAGTAATATACACTATGTTCTTTAAATAAATATTACTATGTATTGTTTTGTATAAATATATAAAAATAAACAGTACTATACATTATATTCTATATTAAATAATATTATACCGTGTGTTCTATAAATAAATAAAACTAATAACTGTGCTCTGTAAATAAATTATACTATTACTGTACTCAAAATAAACACCACCATCCACTTTGTTCTATAAAAAATATTATTCAAAATCTTGTAAAACTAAATAGTACTTTGCACTATATTTTATAAAAAAAAATACTATCAACTGGGTTCTTTAATATATAATATTATCCAGTGTTCTATAAATTAATATTATATATTGTGTTTTACAAATAAATATAACTATATAGTGTGTTCTATAAACACATGGTAATATATACCATGTTCTATAAATAATAATTTACATTGATTTATATAGGTAAATAGAGCTATACACTGTGTTCTATAAATAAAATGATGTAGTGTGTTCTATAAATAGATAATACTATACAATATGTTCTAAAATAAAAAGTACTATGCACTGTTTTATTATTAAATAATAATATACACTGTAATTTATAAAAAAAATAGTAGTATGCACTGTTCCAATATAAATGATACTATACAATGTTCTATAAATAAATAATAATATGTAATGTGTTCTATAAAAACATACACAGTTGTCCATTACCATCTAATGTGTTCTATACCTACATAGTAATATACACTAAGTTCTATAAATAAATAATACTATATATAGTTATCTTTAAATAAATTGTACTATGCACATACTATGTGTTCTATAAATAAATAAAACAATACAGTATTCAAAAATAAATATTATTATCCAATGTGTTCTAAAAATAAATAGTACTAAACACTATGTTTATTAATTAACCACTTCCGGACCGCCGATAGAATATTTACGTCCAGAAGTGGTTGTCTTGTTAAAAAATAAAAAAATAAAAAAGTAGAAAAGTAAAAAATTAAAATTAAAACAAAATAATTTAAAAAATAAATAAAATAATACGCAAATAACATGTTATTATTACAGGTTCTAGGAACACTCCCAACGACACAATACAAAATAAAAATTACAGTAACGGAGAGGATTAACTATTTTATAAAGATTTTTAGTAGCACTTTGTGCTATTAAATAAAAAAAATAAAAGTGAAAAAGACACATTTTTCCTCCATTTTCCTGGATAAATATTTAAAAAAAATGTTTTAAAAAAAACATGCAAAAATAAAAACAATATAAAAATAAAGTCCTATATATGTCTAGTCCTGAATCAGAAATTGGCCCGGTACTGAAGTAGTTAGTAATACTATATATTGTTTTATAGGTACATATTACTATAAACTGTGTTGTAAATTTAAATAGCACTATATACTGTGTTTTATAATAAAATAACATTATACAATGTTTGCTACAAATAAAACTATACAGAACGTTTTATAAATATATACAACTATCCACTGTGTTCTGTGAATAAATAATACTATGCTAGTTTTCAATAAAAAATAATACTATCCATTGTATTCTATATATAAATTATACTACACACTATGTTCTATAAATAAAAAGTAGTTTACACTGTTCTATAAATAGTACTATACACTGTTTTCTATAAATAAAAACATAGTGTTCTATAAATAAATATTACTATTTACTATGTTCAATAAATAAATAGTAAAATATATTCTGTTCTATAAATAAATGATTATATGCATAATTTAATAAATAAATACTTTAAAAATCATACTTTAAATTTTAAAAACTGTGTTCTATAAATAAATAAAATGATACACAGTGTACTATAAATAAATAATGCAAATACACTATTATCTAAATAGTAATTTGCACTATTTTATAAATAGATAATACTATATACTGTGTTCTATTAAGTAATACTGTGTACTTTGTTTTATAGTTAATAATAAAATATATGTTCTGTAAAAAAGAACTATGCACTATGTTCTATAAACATATAATACTATCCATTGTGTCCTATAAATAAAACTAGACACTATGTGCTATAAAAAAATAATACTATACATCATGTTCTGAAAAATAGAACTTTGCACCGTGTTCTATAATTAAATATGAATATACAATGTATGCTATAAATAAATCTACCTAACCACTGTGTAATATAAATTAATACAATCCTTTGTATTCAATAAATATTGCTAAACACTGTGTTTTATAAATAAAAAGTACTATGCCTGGTGTAATATAACTATAAATAATACTATACATGGTGTTCAATAAATAAATAGTACTAAACACTGTGTTCTGTAAGTAAATAATTCTTTACACTGTTTAATAATACATTATAGTAAGCACTCTGATCTATACTCTATATTCTATAATAAATATTACTATACACAATGTTCTCTAAATAAATATTACTATCTACTGTGATCTGTAAAAAAAATAATTATTCAGTATGTTGTGTTTTATAAAAAAAATAAATGCACTGTTCTATAAATAAATAGTACAGTACACTATATTTACTTAATAAATAGTATGTTGTACTGTGTTCTATAAATAATAATAATAATAGTCCTTTAATAGTCCCACAATGGAGAAATTCAGTACAATGGGGGAATAATACTATGCTTTTGTTCTATAAATAAATAGTACTATGCACTGTGTTCTATAAATAATTAATACACTCTACTGTGTTCAATAATTAAAAAGTACTATACACTGTTTTCTATAAATAAATAAATCCACTGTTTAATAAATAGTAATATTCTCTATGTTGCATGTTCTATGTACTGTGAACTTTACATTAATAGTACTATACACTGTTTTATTATTAAATATTACTATACAGTGTGTTCTACAATAAAATATACAGTTTTCTATATAAAAGTATAAATTAATAATACTATATATTTTGCTCTATAAATAAATAATACAATCTATTAATTATATACACTGTATTCTATTAATAAATAATTATGTACACTATGTTGTATAATTTATTAATTTTATACATTGTGTTCTATAAATAACTATACATTGTTTTTTAAATTAATATTATTTTACACTATGTTGTATAAATGATGCTATACTCTGTTCTATAAAAAAAATAATTCTATAACTATAACATTTAACTGTTCTATAAATAAATTGTATTATACACTATGTTCTAAAATATATAATACTATACAAACGTTTCTATAAATAAAGTGTTATATACTTTGCTTTAAAAATAAATAGTATTATACACTGTTTTGTAATTATATAATATTAAACTGTGTTCTATAAATAATATTATACACAGTGTTCTATAAATAAATAATACTCTGCAATGAATTCTATAAAAATATTAAATTATATTCAACATTCTAAAAATAAATACTATACACAGTGAGCTATAAAAAATAATAATGCTATATAATGCTAATAATAATGCTATACACTATATTCTATAAATAGTAATTTGCACTTTAATTATAAATAAATATTATACAATATGATCTATTAATAAACAGTACTATGCACTATATTCTTTAAATAAAAAAATGTATAAACTGTGTTCAATGAATAAATTGTATTATACACTGTTCTATAAATTAATAATAATAAACTTTGCTCTATCAATAGTATTATCCACTTTGTTCAATAAAAAAGTACTATTCACTATGTTTCATATATAAATAATATTATCCATTGTGTTCATTAAATAAATACAATATATAGCAAAATTAGTACTATACTATACACTATGTTCTATAAATAGCACTATCCACTGTTGTCTATAAATAAAAAAATCCACTGTTTTAAAAAAATAGTAATATCCTGTTTGTTGCATAAATTGTACAATGTACTATGAACTATACATAATTAGGACTATACACTGTGTACAATAAACAAATTGTACTCTACACTTTGTGTTATGAATAAATAATACTATACACCGTATTCAATAAATAAATAGTACTATACACTGTATTCTAGAAAAAAGAATATTATACACTATTCTAGAAAGAAATAATACTATCTACTGTGTTCTAGAAATAAATAGTACTATATACTATGTTTTTTAACAAAGAATAACACATTATGTTGTGTTCTAAAAAAACTATGCACTGTGTTCTATAAATAATACTATACAAATAAATACTATACAGTATGTTCTATAAATAAATAGTACTGTATACTATGTGCTATAAATAATACTTTGTACCATGTTCAATAAGTAAATTGTTCTTTTTTTACTTAAAATAAATACTACTATACACTAAGTTCTGTAAAAACATTAATACAAAATTTTATGTTCTAAAAAGAATAACTATACACTGTTATTAAATAAATATTAATATACACTGTATGCTATAAATAGTACTATATACTATTTGCTACATATAAATGCTTTAAAATATATAAATACTTAAATAGTTCTTTGCACTTTGTTCTATAAATACTATGCAGTGTTCTATAAATAAATAGCACTATCTATATTGTATAAATAAATAATAGTATCTACTGAGTTCAATAAATTAATAGTATTATGTGCTGTGAACTATAAAAGAAATAGTACTATATACTGTGTTCCAAATACTACAACTACAGTAAGGGTCAACTCCACTCTATCCCCACTTTCCATGTCCCCTGTTTTCTCTTCAGGATCCGGTAAGGCAGTTCCTTAATATGCAAGCATAGTTTTAATTACTGCACTATATATTATACTATATTTGCATACATTTTGTATTTAGGACATTACTTTGGAAACTATAGATTAAAAGTGAAGTTTTATATATTGTTGGTCCTTTTGTGCAGCGCATTTTGGCTGCAGCCCGCTATGTGGGGCCTTCGCCTAAGACTTATTTCATGAGTGCAAGGAGGATCACTAAAGCTATCATATCATATTATATAAAACAGTGGTTCTCATGGCACGTTAAGCGTACCACTGGGGGTACGTCCTGCTATCCCCAAGGGTGTGATGTGGTGAGAGCCCTCCCTGCCCCCTTCATGTTAGTTCATGGGGTTTATCACCCACAAACTACTATTATACTCTGTGGTTTCTTCAGACCCTCAGAATATAATTTGAGGAGGCCCAGGGTAGGTGCTCTTCAGTTTCCATAGTTGATGTCAGGGATCACCTGAGGCCTGTGATTGGACCTCAGTGGACACATGGGTTATGTGGTGTAATAATGCTATGTGTCTTTAACAAAAACTCTTTACAGTCTAAACAATAAATGTAAATAAAATATACGCACACAGCAATACTAAATATGTTTGTTTAAGTCTGTACTATCCAAAAATAATAATATTATTTAATGTTAAGTGCAAATTAATGTGTTATGGTCACCTTACTTTTCTCCAAAAAACTGCTACCAATCAAAACTACAACTTGTTCCACAAAAAAGGAGCCCTCACAAAGGTCCATCAACAAAAATCGTTATGGACATCTGAACACGCTGACCCCTATTATAAAAATGTGGGGCAAATATAATGAAACCAATATAAATGTGGTATTACCATAATGATAATGACCCACTGGAAAAAAATTGGCCTTGTCATTTTCAATACAGAGGGAACGGCATAAAACAAAACACAGAAAATGGCAGAATTGTACATTTTTCTTTCACGCGGACCCATCAAAAATGTTACTAACAGCTAATCCACACATAACATGTGACCCAAAATGGTGCCAACTAAAAATACAAATCATTGCTCAAAGAATAACCCTTGTGACAGAATTTTTTAATGGAAAACAGAATTTTATGATGTATAACAAGGTCTGAATTCTTTTCAAAATGTTTCCCACATTCTAATTTCTGAACATAAAAATGGCTTCTCCCGTGTGTGACTTTTCTCATGTTTATGTAGCCCTGATTTCTGACTAAAACATTTCTCACATTCTGAACATGAATATGGCTTCTCCCCTGTGTGAATTCTGTTATGTATCACAAGATCTGATTTCTGTTTGAAACATTTCCAACATTCTGAGCACGAAAATGGCTTCTCCCCTGTATGATGTCTCTCATGTCTAATCAGATTTGATTTGTCTCTAAAACATCTTCCACATTCTGAACATGTATATGGTTTAATTCCTGTGTGAATTCTCTCATGTATGACAAGATCTGATTTCTGGTTAAAACATTTCCCACAATCTGAACATGAATGTGGTTTCTCTCCCGTGTGACGTCGCTCATGTCTAAATAGATTTGATTTGTCTATAAAACATTTTCCACATTCTGAACATGTATATGGTTTCTCTCCTGTGTGAATTCTCTGATGTATCACAAGCTCTGATTTCTGTTTAAAACATTTCCCACATTCTGCACATAAATACGGCTTCTCTCCTGTATGACTTCTCTCATGTCTAACAAGACTTGATTTGCCTCTAAAACATTTTCCACATTCCGAACATGGATATGGCTTCTCCCCTGTGTGAATTCTCTTGTGTATTACAAGCTCTGACTTCTGGTTAAAACATTTCCCACATTCTGAACATAAAAATGGTTTTTCTCCTGTGTGAGTTCTCTTATGTTTAACAAGATTTGATTTGCGTGTAAAACATTTTCCACATTCTGAACATGAATATGGCTTCTCCCCTGTGTGGCTTCTCTGATGTATAACAAAATCTGACTTCTGGTTAAAATACTTCCCACATTCTGAACATGAAAATGGTTTCTCTCCTGTGTGACTCCTCTGATGTATAGCAAGATTTGACGGAGCTTTAAAGCATTTTCCACATTCAGAACATGAATACGGCTTCTCCTCTTTATGATTTCTCTGATGTTGAAAACTCCTTCTGTGGCTTTTATTTTTCTTCACAGTCCATGATGAATCAGACAATAGGATCTGTATAGATGGATCAGAAGATAAAACCTGTATAGATGGATCAAATGATATATCTTTGCTGTGAAGGGCTAAGGGTATATCTAGGATAATGGCATGTTCTTCATATGTATCTTGTGTGATATCACCATCATCTGCTTTATAATCTGAAGATATGAGATGTCCCTCTGAGCTCCTGGTATAGTCATCTGCCAAGAAGAGAACTGATTTTATTATTTAGGAATATTATAATATTAAAATTATTTTGATATTTTATACAATTTCTATATAAAGATGTCCATACAGATTACAAGGAATTGAGCAAAATTCAATGATTAACTGACTTGAGCTCTGCTCACATAAGCATTGTTATTCCTGTTGTTTCGCTCCATTACAGGAACAATGAAAATACTTGAAATATCAGATCCCTAAGATGATGAATCCCAACTGCGTCTGACTAATCCCACTGACTAGAATTGGGTCCAATGATTTTCCCTCCAGTAGCCTGGCATATTACCTGCATTATTGCCGTCTTCTGTCTCACATTGGTCATCTGTTGTTATTGCCCATCTATGTCAAGTTATGTGCTTGGACATGTTAGTTGGATACCAGCATAGTATTTGGCCACAATACCAGTACCAGTACCATCTGCTCATCAGAACGACTCCTGACGTCCTCCTCTGATCCTTTGATCTTGAGTTGTTTCCGTCCACAATATCACCTCTCACTGGATGTTTTTCCTCTATTACACCATTCTCAGTATCCCCTTAACACTGTTGCTTGAGAAAACCTCACAATAATAGCGGCTTGTGCAGTGATCCATCACTAGTCCTCACTCTAAGCCTACAACTGATCCACAGAGAACTTGTCATGGTTTTATGCTGCACTCTGGAGTCACAGGTCTAATATCTATAGACAGAAAGGCCAATTGTGAAAGGGCAGGGGTCTCAACACTGACAGCAGATGATTAAGAAATAGAAGGAATAGGCCTCAATGACACAGGTATATTTCAGCTTTCTATCCATATTATATATGCACAGTGTGTTTTATCACCTATAAAGTATCACATTTCCATCCAAAATTAATTTGTTTTGGCTGAATGTAAAGATGAAAGACCTGACAGGACACTACTGCTTAGGAGGTCCAGGGAGTGGGTCTGCTCAGATATTATACTTTACAGGCATAACACTATGTAACACAAATTTTGTTCCCAGCTTTTAAATATTATATTCCAATTGCTTATGTCTAAAACAAATTAAAAATTGCTAACATTCATCATAAACTTCGCTTTTGTGACCACGGCAACGAAAATTATGTATTTTTACTACAGAAACAGACGATTTTGCATCTTCTCATTTATACAGTCAGACTAAGAACACTATATGCATTGCAAATTTACACAGATTACCAAAAACTGTTCAGAAGTGTGCGGTTTTCCGAGATTTACGACTATACTGCAAATCAGTTTCACGACTCAATCCCCAAATATAGTCGCCCATCATGTTTTCGTTATATTGTCCTTGGTAACGGCATTCAAAGTTCATAATGTCCTGGTGAAAGCGCTCACCTTGCTCCTCTGAATAAGCTCCCATGTTCTCTTTGAACTTATCAAGATGAGCATCAAGGATATGGATTTTGAGTGACATCCTGAAGCCCATTGGAGCATAGTTCTTTATCAGAGTCTGAACCAGTTGTACATAGTTTTCATCTTTATGATTGCCTAGGAAGCCGCGAACCACTGTGACAAAACTGTTTCAAGCTGCTCTCTCCTTCCTATTCAGCTTCTTGGGAAATTCACTGCACTCTATGATCTTCTTGATTTGTGGTCCGACGAAGACACCAGCTTTGATCTTTGCTTCAGACAGCTTAGGTAAAAGATCTTGGAGGTAATTGAAAGCTCTCGACTCCTTATCTAGAGCCCTGACAAATTGTTTTATGAGCCCCCAACTTGATGTGTAGTGGTGGCATCAGCACCTTGCGTGGGTCCACCAGTGGCTCCCACTTTACATTGTTCTTCCCCACAGTGAACTCTATCCGCTGAGGCCAGTCCCGCCTGTGGTAGTGCGCTTCAGTATCCCGGCTGTCCCAAAGGCAAATAAAGCAAGGATACTTAGTAAAACCACCTTGGAGGCCCATCAGGAATGACACCATTTTGAAATCTCCGATAACTTCCCAGCCGTACTCATCATACTTCAAGGCACCTAGCAACATCTTGACTCTGGTGTATTCCTCTTTCAGGTGCACCGAGTGAGCTACAGGAAGAGACGGATACTTGTTCCCATTGTGAAGCAGCACGGCTTTGAGGCTCTTGCATGAGCTGTCTATGAAGAGGCGCTACTCATTCGGGTTACAGGTGATACCTATAGCCTCGAATAGACCGGCCCCATTGTTGCAGAATCACAGTCCATCTTGATGACTGAAGAAGATGGAAAAAACTTGGTGATGCTTCCTCTGATCTGTGACTTGGACGCTTTCATCTAATAAGTTCCATTGCTTGAGCCTTGATGTCAGAAGCTCAGCGTTGGACTTGGTGAGACCAAGGTCTCTGATCAGATCGTTGAGGTCTTTTTGGTTAGGGTAGTATGGCCTCCGCTCCTCATCTGCATATGAAGAGAAATCGTGATCTTCAACGTCTTCCTCGATGTCTGACCTGCTGCTTTCTTTTTAAGGTGGTGTAGCTCTGTCTGGAGGTGTTGGTACAGGAAGTTCAGGGCAGTGTGGTACTGGGGCAATAGATGATGGAATGTCAGGATACGTTACAGGCGGTGCATTTTTGCCAGTGCGACGTTTGGAAGGGTCCACCATGCAGAAGTAGCAATTTGTTGAGTGATCAGTCGGTTCACGCCAAATTCTTGGGATAGCAAAATGCATGGCTCTCTTCTCTCCCCTGTACCAACCTATAAGCAAACAAAATAATATTTGGATTGAGAATTTGATTTAGGCCTATTTCACACTAATGACTAGTGATATTTACAATATTAACACAGTTAATCTGCTATTTAAGAGAGTAGCATTTATCCACTTACCTTCAAGAGTTTTCTTGCAGGGCTCACATGTGAAATGAGGAGCCCATGGTTTGTCTTGGTCACCAACAGGCATGCCGAAGTATGCTTTGTAGGCAGTGGTGAACCTAGCCTCTTTGCTGCCTGAGGCGGACTATAGAAAGACGCCCCCCCCCAAAAAAAAAAACAAAAAAAACTGAGTTTCCATGCTACTAGTTTAACACACTGTTATCGTCGCACAATATACACAATACACAAAGTTATAAAACAGTTTTTAAGAATTCTTCTTCCTGTATTACTTCAGTATCAGATCAACAACACGGCATTAACAATGAAAGTAACTTCACACATCTTCTGCTTGGTGGATGGATGAGGCCACGTGGCCCCCATTCTCTATAATAGGAGCGCCACAGATAGCTGTGTACTGGACTTCGGGTATCTTTGGCACTCCCATTGAAGTGAATGAGAGCCCCGCGGGTTCGTCCATCCACCAAGTGACACACCTATATATATGGCTGCGGCCAGGCTGAATTCCCACCTAGTGGGGGGAAAAAAACAATTCTCAGGCCCAGTGGGGGTCTCAGCAGACAGACCCCCATCACTCAGGTATTTATCCTCTATCATTTAGGTGAATACAGGGCAGTAACATTCTGTGACTTACAGGTGACGTCTCTGACTAATCGGTCACATTTCCCTTCTCTTCCCTTTGGACCGCCATGACCACTTCTTCCATCTGTGACTTGTCTCTGTAAAGGTTGCAACACAGACATCTTTGGCTCCTCACTTTTCCAGGCATCCAACCCACATTGTCCTCACCTACACAAAGCCCCCATCCTGCTGCTACCCCCAATTATAAAATATATGATATAAACCCCCATAATGAATAATACCCCCAAGTGCATCTTTATATTAACAATGTCCGTGTGTACCCTGTATAAATAGTGCCCCTTATTAATAATACCCCAGGTGTTAACTAATTAAAAGGTCATTAATAAACTAATCAGTGGGGTTCAAAAACCCAGGACCCCCACTGACCAGCTGTTTGAATGGTACCTGTGTAAGCGCCATGACCACTTCTCTGTTTACATAGTGTATTTCATCTCATAGCGGCCATGTAATGTAACTACAGCCTCGTCCTGTACATGTCTACAGTATGTGACAAGGCTACAATTACATCACACGGTCACTATAAACAGACAGCATATAATATAAACAGGTGCCATAGCCCATGTTTATAGCGCCCCATTTACACACACTATAATGTTCCACAGCAGCCCCTGCACACGTTATTACACAGTGTTATGGCCCGCAGCGGCCCCTGCACACTGTATTATGCCTCTCAGCGGCCCCTGCACACGGTATTATGCTCCATAGTGGCCCCTGCTCACGGTATTATGCCCCGCATTGGCCACTGCACACGGTATTATGTTCCGCAGCAACTCCTGCACACAGTTTTATGCCCCATATTGGCCCCTGCACTGGTATTATGCTCCATAGTGGCCCCTGCACTTGTATTATGCTCTATAGTGGCCCCAGCACACGGTATTATGCTCCATAGTGGCCCCTGCACTGATATTATGCTCCAGAGTGGCCCCTGCACAGGGTATTATGCTCCATAGTGGCCCCTGCACTGGTATTATCCTCCATAGTGGCCTTTGCACTGGTATTATGCTCCATAGTGGCCCCTGCACTTGTATTATGCTCTATAGTGGCCCCTGCACTCGGTATTATGCTCTATAGTGGCCCCTGCACTTGTATTATGCTCCAGAGTGGCCCCTGCACAGGGTATTATGCTCTACAGTGGTCCCTGCACAGGGTATTATGCCCCATAGTGGACCACCCATAAACTATTATTATACTCTGGGGTCTTTTCAGACCCCAGAGTATAATGATTGGAGACCCAAGGAGAATACAAACATAAAAATCAGAGTTACTTACCTATCCTGGACACCGGTGCACTCCTTGCAGCTTTCGGCCCTGTTTAATTGCGCACACACGTCACGTGATCATGCCGGCGACGCGACCTGATGACGTCACCACAGGCCTCAAGCCTGCTCGGAGTTACATCGGATCGCAGGAGGTGAGTAACACTGTTTTTTATGTTCCCTCACCAACCCTAGGCCTCCGATTATTATACTCCGGGGTCTGAATAGACCCCGGAGTATAATAATAGTAGAATTTGCGGCCCGCGGCCTAACTTAAAAAAAAAGCTATACTCACCTGCGATGCCTTGATGCAGCCGCCGCCTCCTCCTCTTGTCGCGACGTCTGTGTCTCAGCGTAGGCGGCGTGATGACGTCATTGTATCGCCGCCTGCGCTGAGATGCGACGTCTTGTAAACCAGCCCAGGACAGGCCGCGCTCAGCTCTGGGGTTTTTTTTTTTTAAAGCGGCCTGTCCTGGGCTGGTTTACATTAAATAGTAAAATGCCGCCCCCCGGACAGTGCCGCCCGAGGCGGCCGCCTCACCTCGCCTCATTAGCGGTGCGCCCCTGTTTGTAGGCCTCACACATCTTAGCAGATGCTTCCACAGAGTACTTTTTCGCTCTTGTCTTTATAAACTGGCCACATACGTAGCAAAATGCGTCTGCTGGATGTATGCAACCTCTTGATGCCATCTAAATTGACTAAGTTGCTGTGAACTGTAAGGAAAAAGGATGTCTCTCCAAACTTGATAAAAATGGTCTTTATTCCATGCAGTATTAAAGTTCAAGAGTGTACTGAGGATTCAGCAGAGCAAGATTGATCACCCGGTACCAGAGTAACACACAATATATACATTTACATTCCTAAGCTCCTCCTGTAATGGGTGTGGGGTGAAGTGTGAATACTGTCCTTATCAGAATCTGAATAGATATTGAATTCACACCTGTCTGTCTAGGTCAATTCCCCTTTGTCTGTGATGGCCATTGCCCACTTACTATGCAATCCCAATCAATTAGATCCTGTCTCTCTGTCTCTCAGGAAGGGCTATAGTGGCCCTATATAACTGTAGTTATACAGCTACCTACAATTCTGTACAGTCCCAGAAAGTTCTAGATAATTCTGGGCAGTTCTAGAAACTTCTTGATAGTTCTCACAATTCCAGAAGCTTCTTAAGTATCTTGAAATATTGTGAATATCCTTAAAAATAGATCAATTTCAAAATATCATTGTGCTGACCACAAAAGCAAAGTTTACAGGGAATGATAACTTTTTTCTATTCATTGAAGGTACAAACAATCAGGAAAACACACTTAACAACGGGGAACAAATATTTTTTTGAAAATTGTTACATGTTGTATCTGGTGAATGAGTATGATCTATAAATGCCTCTTTACCTAGTGGTGACTACTCACCTGTCGGGTGATCTGTAGAAATGTCCTCCTTATACTCATCATCACCCCTCACATATGTCTCTGGAGCATTCATATTGTTCAGATCTTCACCCAGATACAAAAGCTGTGAAACAAATACAGTAATAGTCACCAGACGGATTGAGAAGTCATGTGGAATGTTTTATATGATAACAGAAGATCATTCATTATCATGGCCACCAAAAATGACAGCAGGAGTTATCTGAGTAAATAGCTGTAGGTCTGTCTCCTGGATAAATCCACCATGTTGTCATCTACCTGATCATCCAGTAGGACATTTTCTTCCTTATAAACCTGTGGTAGAAGAGGACTGAGATATCTCTCCGGAGCTCCACTGCTCAACCAGCAGCCTCCATAGCCAGAAAACTGTGAGAATATCCAGACAACATGTCATGTCTATGGTCAGCTTTATCCTCCATCTCCACCTTTCTCATCACACAAGTAGAAAACATCGAATACTGTGGGATAAAACCAGACTGACCACGAGACCTTCACAGCCTTCTACAGAGGCAGAGGGAAGATTTCATGAGCCCTTATCTCCATCTACCTGATCATCCTGGGGGACATTTTCTTCCTTACAATCCTGTGGTAGAAGAGGACTGGGACATCTCTCCGGTGATGTTCTCTTACTGGATGAAACTGGAGAAAACACATACAGGGACTGAATTCATTCTGTACATACAGATAATGGAAGGCCGTGTGTATATAGTTACGTCTATTACCTGATGATGTGAGGGGCCGGTGATCCTCCATCATGACCACCTTGTACTGATCCTTGTGTTCTTCTAAATACTCCCACTCCTCCATAGAGAAATAGACAGTGACATCCTGACACCTTATAGGAACCTGACAACACAATGACACAGTCATCACCAGATCCCTCCATAGCGGTCCTGTATAATGTCCCAGCATTCCCAGCAGTGTCACCTCTCCAGTCAGCAGCTCGATCATCTTGTTGGTGAGCTCTAGGATCTTCTGATCATTGACCTCCTCATGTATTAGGGGATGAGGTGGAGACCCCAGGAATGGGCTCAGGGTTCTCCCACATCCTTCAGACACAGGAGTCTGACAGTGCCCACTAGAGGGCTTCATCAGTATTGTGTAATCCTGTATATGGAGAGACATATTACTAAATATCACTACATACATGTCCAGAGTCCATCACCTCTCCAGTCATATCATCTGTTATTACTATAGATAAGAATGATGTAATGTGACATCATCAGAATCTCTCACCTCTCCTGTAAGCTGGTACAGTATCTCTAGGGTGAGATGTAATATTTTCTCTGCTGTCTTGTTCTTATCTTTGTCCATCCTTGATAGGTCCATCAGGAGATCTCCACTGAGAGGATCCTATACTAGGGGAACCTGAATGGAAAGAAGAGCAAATGTAAAATCATACAAAATCAGGCAGTATGGTGGCTTAATGGCCTTCCAACGCTGGGGTCCTAAATGTGAATATTACCAAGGACAACATCTGCAAGGAGTTTGTATGTTCTCCCCGTGTTTGCGTGGGTTTCCTCCGGGTACTACGGTTTCCTCCCACACTCCATAGACATACTGATAGGGAATGTAGATTGTGAGCCCTATATGGGACAGTGAGTGACAATGTTTGTAAAGCGCTGCGGAATACGATGGCGCTATATAAGTAATAGAAATAAATTAATAGTAATAAAGGAAATCCCATGTAAATATAGAACATGGAGATATAAAGTGTAGATGATGTATATTCTTTCTTTGTGTATGGATTGGAGCATATATATATATATATATATATATATATATATATATATACACACAGCTGTTAACTAGGTATATACTTACTCTGGGGCTACAGGACCTGTGATGATGTCACATGTGTCATGTGATCAGTCACCAGTGTGGGAGGAGTCACATGATGAGGTGTTATGCTCTGTATGGTTGTGGTTGGTGCTCGATGAGCTGAAGGTTTGGTGTCATGATCAGGATGTAGTTACAGTGTGGATGAGCAAAGCAGTGTCTGTGTGATGTGTATGGAGCAGAGCTGTGTGTGTGATGTGTACGGAGCAGAGCTGTGTGTGTATGATGTATACGGAGCAGAGCTGTGTGTGTGATGTGTACGGAACAGAGCTGTGTGTGTATGATGTGTACGGAGCAGAGCTGTGTGTGTATGATGTGTACGGAGCAGAGCTGTGTGTGTGATGTGTACGGAGCAGAGCTGTGTGTGTATGATGTGTACGGAGCAGAGCTGTGTGTGTATGATGTGTACGGAGCAGAGCTGTGTGTGTGATGTGTACGGAGCGGATCTGTGTGTGTATGATGTGTACGGAGCGGAGCTGTGTGTGTAATGGGTACGGAGCGGATCTGTGTGTGTATGATGTGTACGGAGCGGAGCTGTGTGTGTGATGTGTATGGAGCAGAGCTGTGTGTGTGATGTGTATGGAGCGGAGCTGTGTGTGTGATGTGTACGGAGCGGAGCTGTGTATGTGTGTGTGATGTGTACAGAGCAGAGCTGTGTGTGTACGGAGCAGATCTGTGTGTGTGATGTGTATGGAGCGGAGCTGTGTGTGTGTGATGTGTACGGAGCAGAGGTTTGTGTGTGATGTGTACAGAGCAGAGCTGTGTGTGTGATGTGTACGGAGCGGAGCTGTGTATGTGTGATGTGTATGGTGTGAGAACAGGTTGTAATTTGTAGTATACAAGAAGAAAAAGTTTTTTCCACCACCAGGAGCAAAACAGTAACAATGCAGTTACATGACAAGACTCTGCATAACTAATCATATGCTAAATAGATGCAAGTCACATTTATGTATGAGATAGCCAAGATGAGTGTCTATAAAATGATGGTAGTCTCACGTTGGAAGCTGTAGTGGATGGTGAAATATGGAGCCTGTAAGTCTAAACATTGTTATCCTTTTTCTCATCAGTGTAATACAAGGTGTAACTGCCCTAAAATCACATCTGTATGGTCAGGCTTATCACATGCCCTGATCACAGTGTGGTGTGCGGAGGTGGAGAACAATAACACCTTTTATCCTTCCTCCTCTGTTCCTCAGATCCTGGCCCTTCCATCTACACGTTACGCTGAACTCCTTGCACAGTATCAGTATATTCACAGATAGCGGCTGGTGACGGCTCATACAGTTTCAGTTACACAACCTTTTCTATTAAAGGATGGCTGGACCATGGTAGCAAACAAGCCCTCTGACCTCTTGTTTCCCCCTATCTCCTCATAGCATGTAAGCTCTTGCGAGCAGGGCCCTCACTCCTATTGTTTGATATGTTTATTTCTTTGTCACATTGTAATGTCTCATATTGTCTGTTCATGTGTCCTCTGATTTGTAAAGTGCTACGGAATATGTTGGCGCTATATAAATAAAGTTTTTATTATTACTGAAGAACAACCCATTAATCACACCCATAATAGATAAGGCGGGCTGTCCAGCACCTCCATACGTGCACCCCACTAGTACCAGCACTCTCTAAACATAACAGGGCCTGTGTGCACTTGTAATGCTGCCCCCCCCACATGCATTGTAGGTGTGTTAGTGTTTGCTCTATTGATATTTTGCCCCTGTGCTGTTTTTATCATATACTACAGTGCTGGCCAAAAGTATTGGCACCCCTGCAATTCTGTCAGATAATACTCAATTTCTTCCAGAAAATGATTGAAATCACAAATGCTTTGGTAATAATATCTTCATTTAATTTGTCGTCAATGGAAAACCACAAAAAGAATTGTCAAAAAGCCAAATTGGATATAATTCCACAGCAAACATAAAAAAAAAGGGGGTGGACAAAAGTATTGGCACCCTTTGAAAAATCATGTGATTCTTCTCTAATTTGTGTAATTAACAGCACCTGTTACTTACCTGTGGCACATAACAGGTGGTGGCAATAACTAAATCACACTTGCAGCCAGTTGAAATGGATTAAAGTTGACTCAACCTCTGTCCTGTGTCCTTGTGTGTACCACATTGAGCATGGAGAAAAGAAAGAAGACCAAAGAACTGTCTGAGGACTTGAGAAGCAAAATTGTGAGGAAGCATGAGCAATCTCAAGGCTACAAGTCCATCTCCAAAGACCTGAATGTTCCTGTGTCTACCGTGTGCAGTGTCATCAAGAAGTTTAAAGCCCATGGCACTGTGGCTAACCTCCCTAGATGTGGACGGAAAAGAAAAATTGACGAGAGATTTCAACGAAAGATTGTGCGGATGGTGGCTAAAGAACCTCGACTAACATCCAAACAAGTTCTAGCTGCCCTGCAGTCCGAGGGTACAACAGTGTCAACCCGTACTATCCGTCGGCGTCTGAATGAAAAGGGACTCTATGGTAGGATACCCAGGAAGACCCCACTTCTGACCCAGAGACATAAAAAAGCCAGGCTGGAGTTTGCCAAAACTTACCTGAGAAAGCCAAAAACTTTTTGGAAGAATGTTCTCTGGTCAGATGAGACAAAAGTAGAGTTTTTTGGGAAAAGGCATCAACATAAAGTTTACAGGAAAAAAAAGAGGCCTTCAAAGAAAAGAACACGGTCCCTATAGTCAAACATAGCGGAGGTTCCCTGATGTTTTGGGGTTGCTTTGCTGCCTCTGGCACTGGACTGCTTGACCGTGTGCATGGCATTATGAAGTCTGAAGACTACCAACAAATTTTGCAGCATAATGTAGGGCCCAGTGTGAGAAAGCTGGGTCTCCCTCAGAGGTCATGGGTCTTCCAGCAGGACAATGACCAAAAACACACTTCAAAAAGCACTAGAAAATGGTTTGAGAGAAAGCACTGGAGACTTCTAAAGTGGCCAGCAATGAGTCCAGACCTGAATCCCATAGAACACCTGTGGAGAGATCTCAAAATGGCAGTTTGGAGAAGGCACCCTTCACATCTCAGGGACCTGGAGAAATTGGCCAAAGAAGAATGGTCTAAAATTCCAGCAGAGCATTGTAAGAAACTCATTGATGGTTACCGGAAGCGGTTGTTCGCAGTTATTTTGTCTAAAGGCTGTTCTACCAAGTATTAGGCTGAGGGTGCCAATACTTTTATCCGGCCCATTTTTGGAGTTTTGTGTAAAATGATCAATGATTTGACTTTTGTTTTTCATTCTCTTTTGTGTTTTTTCATTGCAAGGAAAATAAATGAAGATATTATTACCAAAGCATTTGTGATTGCAATCATTTTCTGGAAGAAATTGAGTATTATCTGACAGAATTGCAGGGGTGCCAATACTTTTGGCCAGCACTGTATATAGGCCTGACTGCATCCTGTACAGAACCATAGTGTGACTTATCCCTAGGCACAAACTTAAACTCTAAGTTACTCTTCTTTGCAATAGAATCAATAATTTCCATACTTTATCTTGTAGCTTCTCTGTGGAACAGCCGGTCCCTGTCTTAAGCACATCTTACCACATCTGGCACCTGTAGTCCTCCATCAGAAGAGTCCTAGGTTCTCTGATTTTCCTGAAGCTTGATACTTCTGTTTGGGTTATATCACCTCCCTTTGACCAAGCTTGCCAAATGTAAAAAATAATAATGTCCTTAGTAATTCTTACCCACATGTAAGATATGGGTTATATCAGGAAGACTCACAGTTTCTTATAAAAAGCTGGATAATTACTGAAGTCTTCATAAAGTTAGATAGAGGAAGAATAGAGAATATCTGCATCAGGTGGCAATGTGTATGGCTCTGTCCTTTTGTCTGACTTGAAGGTGTCATGTTAGAGGAGCTGGACCCCTCCCCAGGCCTCTGTGTAAGTATCTCCATATACATGTCTCCATATGTGCCCCATGACATTAAATATCTGGGGTGCACATCCCTGCAGATCTCATGCATTCCTTTCAAATTAACAGCTCTTTATTAATTTAATAATTAATTTAATAATTTACAAAAATTATACAACAACCTCTTGAAAAGGTATGTCATACTTTTACCATAGCTAGGTAGGGTTAACATTAATAAAATGGACACACTCCTGAAGATTTTGTATTGTTTCCAGGACTTGCCTTTAATCCATCTTAGACACTTCTCGTGCGAGTCATACCAGAGAGGGTGCAGGGGGATTTCTATCATAAAGCTATCCTTAGTAACTGTATGTTAAACCTCCTGGTAGATGGACCAAGCTTTAGATTGATGTTGAGCTTTCAAGCTCTCCGGTCTCTCCAGAGGCCTCATTTTGGCTACACCGAGTAGGCAGAGGGGAGTTGCCTTCATTATCCCCCTTCCTCTCTAACATGTTTTTCAGATCCTAACAGTGAAGTTTATTTTAGCAGGCTCCCCAGGTCCTAATATTTCTGTTTTGGTAATCTCATTTTTTAACTAAACTGTCTGTGCAGTCTCTTGCTGGAAAGTCAGACGTGTCAAGATGTGGTAGAGAGATCTTGGGATGAAGTCATCTTTTGATTTGGATAGTGCCTTTTTATTGACACACAAACTCTCTCCTTCTGGTAAGATCTAAGAGAACAGCTCTAAAATACTGAGGTGGTAGATGACCCCAAGACGGTTACATTTTGTTTTTCCTTCCAAGTCAGATGGGTATTGCCTGAAGGGGACATATGGTGGAGTTACACTAAGATTAGACCCCTATGAGACAATGATGGCTCTATCTCTACCATATATATTCCTTAAGACTGCCAAATGAAATTTGCTTTGGCCACTAGACTAATGATTCCGTGGACCTGGAAGTCTTATCCCCTCCCCACCAAGTGGGCTGAGGAACTTCACCATATGCACAGAATGGAGATCGTGTTGCCTATATTCAAGGTCGAATATCCAAAGCTCATTTCCCAGTAGTTCTCGCCAAAGTGTTGTTACTTTTTTTTTTTTCATAAAAAAACAGATCTGACATGACATGTGTCTTTTATACTAAGATGTATAATTTGCTGAATTTCTGATATGACATATTTGAAAAAAAATCTCTAATTTTATCACTTTGTAACTGAGTGATCAATAAAACGAATTAAGGTAAAATATCACATGAAGCCGAATTTCAATAATGTGCAGTATAAAACAAGCATATTATTTGTTACAAAAAAAAAGTTTGAATAACCAATAATTCTATATTCTGCAATAAGACAGAGCTGTCATGAGATACTATTGTACCAACAATGCGTAGACTGGTCAGAACCCTGATGTTGTTTTTTAGATGATTTGTGAGTTAAACATTCAGAATGACTTCACTCTTGTGACACAATTGTTTAATGGAAAATAGAATTTTTGTGAAAAATGTTCCCGAATTCATGCTTGGGCAGCGCTGGAGGGGTGATGGGGGGAGCCTCTCTGGGTCCGGCTATCAGTGGTTAAGGCAGTGGCTCTGGGCTGGGCCTCCATGGCTGGGGTCCACACCACGGCCTTTGCCTTGTGGGCTCACCTGGAGGAGCAGGCGAAACTTCAGAGTGGCTTGCGGAATTGGGCAAAGTGTCGGAGCAGTCAACGGTGGGGCTGGAGGTAAGTGGTGAGGCATTAGAGGCGTCTGAGCGATTTTCCTGCTGCAAGGGGGAGCTAGGTAGGATGGGATGCATTTCCATAAGCATCATTGCTATTTTTCTCTAAAATCAAATCCTTTTTTGAATCTATCAGCTTTGACCAGCTCTTAGGTAGGCTATTCCACAGAGTCACAGACCTTACAGTATAAAAGCAGTGCCTGGGGTAGGCTAATTCACAGTCCTTACAGTGAAGAAACCTTTTCAGCTCTTGAGATTAAACCTTTTTTTTCTCCAGATGGAGGGACCACCTCCTTGTCTTTTGAGGGAATTTTACATGGAACAGCTTTTCCCCATATTTCTTGTATGGGCCATTTATATAGGTTTATCATGTCTCCCCTTAAACGCCTCTTCTCCAGACAAAGCAGATTTACTTCCTTTAATCTCTCCTCATAACTGAGGTCTTCCACACCCCTTATCAGTTTTGTGGCCCTCCATTGAACCTTTTCCAACTCTAGGACATCCTTTCTATGTAGTGGAGTAACTAGGAATGGCTGGGCCCCAAGGTGAACATTTGACATGCCCCCCCCACAAACCATCTTCCTGCACACACTATTAAGTGCCATAGTGGCCCCTACACACACTATTATGCGCCATAGTGGCCCCTACACACACTATTATGCCCCATAGTGGCCCCTGCACACACTATTATGTCCCATAGTGGCCCCTGCACACACTATTATGCCCCATAGTGGCCCCTGCACACAGTATTATGCCCCATAGTGGCTCCTGCACACAATTATATGCCCCATTGTGGACCACCCATGAACAATTATTTTCAGACCACAGAGTATAATGATCAGAGATCCAGGGGAGAATGCAAACATAAAAAACAATGTTACTTGCCTCTCCCTGGGTCCGCAGGTACAGGAGCTGTGTCTGCAGCATTACTTCCGGCACTTGGCTGTGTTACCAATGGCCAGGACCACCCGCCAGAGTCTGAAGATACTCTGACGGATTATACCCCTGGATCCTGTGATCAATAGTGATCATGGCATCCAGGGGTTCCAGGGGCAAGATCGCCCCCCTCAGATATCATGGGTTTCAAGGAGTTGCCATGGCAGCCAGGAGGCCTAGGAAGGAGCCTTCTGACTGCCTATGCCCATTACACATAGTGAGCCTATGTGCGATGTGCTGCAATACAATATATTGCAGTACATTGCACTCGGGATCAGATATCCTAGGTTCAAGTGCTCCTAGTGGAACATGTAAAAAGTTAAAAAAAAAAAAAAAGAACACCTTTACATTTAAAAAAAACCCATTAAAAAATAAAAAGTGCTTAAAAGTCCCCACTATCCAAAAATAGTGTTAGTTATCCCGCAATATGCAAATTAACGTATTTAATTTTGTACCTCAGTAGGTGGCGGACTTCCAGAGAAGGTCTTTTAGGGTTAGCAGAGGGACCTCTAGTACCGTAGGGTTGCCCTTTTTAAGGAGCTGTACTATCTTCAGTAGGTCTAGCCTCAGATCTTAGGTTTAGCTGCCCTACAGTAGGGACATTAAGACTATACATTGGTTCTGCATTATCTGACAGATGTACACCACACTCTGGTCCTATATCTCATGAAATGGCAAATGCACTAAAACTGAGGGCGGTGACATGTGATTTAACAGTATCTGTGATTAAAAGTAAGATTTTATTTATTATCTTTCATGAATAGACCTGTCCTTATAGTCAGTGGCGTAACTAAAGTCTTGTGGGCTCCGGTGCAAACTTTTGTCCAGAGCCCCATACCCCCTCCTTACAACAAATTCTTGACAGTGACGGTTACGGGTGCTGCAGCAGCTTCTCACATACTTGAAAGGGATACAATACAACTGTAGTATCCACAACTGTAGTTATCAAGAATATGGTGAGTGAGCAGTGCAGCGCCCAGCATATAAAAACAATACTGAGCTGCGTGCTTTGGGAAACAGCTGATCTGCAGGGTTCTAACTATCTAAGAGATATAAGAGATCAATGGGGGTCCAACACCTGGGGCCCCTGCTGATCAATTCTTTGAAGTTACTTTGGTGCTTTTGTGAGCACCGTGACTCCTTCCCTATTTATATTGCACAGCATCAGTTTTATAATCACCAAACAATGTTATTACAGCCTGTAATAATAGTGCACAGATGCTATAAAACAGATGGCGTGTGATGTGAATAGTGAAGGGGCCTCACACAGAATTATATACTCCACAGTGGCCCCCACACAGTATTATATGCTCCGCAGTGGCCCCCACACAGTATTATACACTCCACAGTGGCCCCCACACAGTATTATATGCCCAGCAGTGGCCCCCACACAGTATTATATGCTCAGCAGTGGCCCCCACACAGTATTATATGCTCAATTGTGGCCCCCACACAGTATTATATGCTGCATAGTGGCCCCACACACAGTATTATATGCTGCACAGTGGCCTCTACACAGTATTATATACTGCACAGTGGCCCCCACACAGTATTATATGCTCCACAGTGGCCCCCACACAGTATTATATGCTCCCACCAGCCACCCTCCACTCCAGTGGGATCTCCAGAGTATAATAATCAGAGGTCCAGGAAAGGTGAATAAAAATAACAAACACTGATACTCACCTCTCCTGGGCATCCTGGCTCAGTCCGGCTGTCTTCAGCATCTTCGGCCCTCTTCAGACGTCCCTGATGTCATTACGCCGCCACACCCCATGTGACCGCTGGGGTCCAATCACAGGCCTCAGTCACATGACAGAACGGCCCCAGAAAGGATGCTGAGCCCAGGAGAGGTGAGTATAAGTATTTATTATTTTAAGTCACCTCCCCTGGGCTAGCATCTATTGGAAAGGGGCCCGACGACATCTCCAGCTGGCCACAGGCCCCGTACCCCGCCTGGACTGGTCGTGGTCACACCCTCTGTGACCGCGATTGTTACACCATTGCTTATAGTATATGTGTTGATCGTAGACAGTATAGCAAGCAACCTGTGGCTTGTTTGTAAATTGTGTAATTATGTGCAATGTCCATGTAGAGTGCTGTATATGTAGCTGTATGTGTCTCTACAGTAGCGTATATAATACAGAGGTGTCCTTGTAATCAGAGCCAGTTTAACTATGGGGCAAACGGTACACTTGCACTTACATTTACTATAGTAGGTGGGGGGCTCCATCTGCTGACCCAGAATGAGTGGGACATTCCCACTGTTTTGGGCCGCAGTCAGCATTTTAAACTCTATTTGCCTCCTTAAGAGGCAGATAAAGTTGAATACAATGGTGGAGCTTTCAGCTCCTTGCTCCACCATTCCGGCTTCAGTTGATGTTGACTACGACAGGGAGGAGCAATGACCACGGAGCTGCAGACATCACTGCAGCCAGAGTCACGCACCCTGGTTAGGCCACTGGATCAAAGAGCTTTAAAAAATGGGGAGGAAGCTTGAATCACAGTGGCAAAAACATCAATCACCGATGGACAAAATCTCACTGACCCTACACCTCAGGAACTAACAAGAAAAAGTTGTTTGGAATGGCAACAGTCCAAAGGCCAGCAATAAATCTTAAGTCGATGGCTACAACTTGACCAAGTAGATGAAAGAGCCAATATCACTTCTCCTGGAATTTTCTGACCTGATCATTACAGCAATCAAGAACACAGTGATCTGTTCTATGCAGAGTGGGATCTTCCCTGATCTACTGAAGGCAGCCATCATCAAACCTCTTCTAAAAAAGCCTTCCATGGACCCAGATGCCTCAAGTAGCTACAGACCTGTCTCTAACCCACCCTTCCTAGGGAACGTTATAGAAAAGGCTGTTGTTATCCAACTAGATATCAGACTAGTGATGACATCTATGACCCTTTTTAGTCAGGCTTAAAAAAAAAAAAAAAAAAAAACAAAAAGCACTGAATAAGTCCTGTACAGAGGACTTTTCTCTCCGACAGTTTCATAAAAAGAGCGGACACACAGTAGGGCCCATTATAGTCTGCCAGTGTCCATGGGTAACCGCTGTTCTGGCAGTTGGGCTCTTCTGCCGGGGGACTCGAACAACGGAGAACCCAGCATAGAGGGGAACCTAGCCTTAGACCAGCAGCAGTTACAGTCTGTCTGTCAGTGTTCTGCATCAATCACAATTCTTATTTCTTACAAACATTCAATCTGTGCGGTGTATAAGAACTGTAAATTTATACTGTATGCAATTCCTGATTACAGCTATTCCCTAACATGCTAGAGGAACCATTTCAGAATAAGTCTGCTACCTGCAACTAAAACCACTACCTATAGTCCAATACCGACTTGGATTGTGGAGACTAAGGCACCCCCAATGGTTTTCACCAGAGCCTGTGACAAGGATGGGCTTGGCCGGTTGTGTCCCAGATCATCGAGGTGACAAGGTATTAGATAATAAGCGCAGTTGCAGTAAGAAAGGACAAACCAGTACCTAATGGTGGACTGAGGGGGTAATAAACAAACCGAGGTCAAACCAGGAGCATATGGAACATTGTCAAAAACTATACCAGAGAAGAGTCAGAGTCCAGAGCAGGCGGCAGACATTTACTATAGAATATTTTGCATGCATGACTAAATCATAGTTGACAACCTCTGATGATGAATCACAAATTGTACATATGACCCCCTGCAGCACAACCCAAAATTACTACAGACCTCACACCAGATTCTTTGAGGCTAAGGACATGTAGCGAAACACAGCAAAAAAACACTGTGGAAAAAATTCGGCAGAAACGCTTTGCAGTTTTTCATTGCAATCTCTTACTTTCTGCCCCTATTATACCTACAGTCATGGCCAAAAGTTTTGAGAATGATACAAATATTAATTTTTACAAAGTCTACTGCTTCAGTTTTTCTAATGGCAATTTGCATATACTCCAGAATGTTATAAAGAGTGATCAGCTTAACAGCAATTACTTGCAAAGTCAATATTTGCCTAGAAAATGAACTTTATCCCCCAAAACACATTTCAACATCATTGCAGCCCTGCCTTAAAAGGACCACCTAACATCGTTTCAGTGATTGCTCCATTAACACAGGTGTGGGTGTTGATGAGGACAGGGCTGGAGATCAATCTGTCATGATTAAGTAAGAATGACACCACTGGACACTTTAAAAGGAGGCTGGTGCTTGCCATCATTGTTTCTCTTCTGTTAACCATGGTTATCTCTAAAGAAACACGTGCAGTCATCATTGCACTGCACAAAAATGGCCTAACTGGGAAGAGTATTGCAGCTAGAAAGATTGCACCTCAGTCAACAATCTATCGCATCATCAAGAACTTCAAGGAGAGAGGTTCCATTGGTGCCAAAAAGGCTCCAGGGCGCCCAAGAAAGACCAGCAAGCGGCAGGACCGTCTCTTAAAAGTGTTTCAGCTGCGGGATCGGGCTACCAGCAGTGCAGAGCTTGCTGAGGAATGGCAGCAGGCAGGTGTGAGTGCATCTGCACGCACTGTGAGGCGGAGACTCTTGGAGCAAGGCCTGGTCTCAAGGAGGGCAGCAAAGAAGCCACTTCTCTCCAGAAAAAACATCAGGGACAGACTGATATTCTGCAAAAGGTACAGGGAGTGGACTGCTGAGGACTGGGGTAAAGTCATTTTCTCTGATGAATCCCCTTTTCCATTGTTTGGAACATCTGGAAAACAGCTTATTCGGAGAAGAAGAGGTGAGCGCTACCACCAGTCTTGTCTCATGCCAACTGTAAAGCATCCTGAAACCATTCATGTGTCGGGTTGCTTCTCAGCCAAGGGAATCGGCTCTCTCACAGTCTTGCCTAAAAACACAGCCATGAATAAAGAATGGTACCAGAATGTCCTCCAAGAGCAACTTCTCCCAACCGTCCAAGAGCAGTTTGGCGCTCAACAATGCCTTTTCCAGCATGATGGAGCACCTTGCCATAAAGCAAAGGTGATAACTAAATGGCTCAGGGAACAAAACATAGAGATTTTGGGTCCATGGCCTGGAAACTCCCCAGATCTTAATCCCATTGAGAACTTGTGGTCAATCATCAAGAGACGGGTGGACAAACAAAAACCAACAAATTCAGACAAAATGAAAGCATTGATTCTGCAAGAATGGACTGCTATCAGTCAGGATTTGGTCCAGAAGTTGATTGAGAGCATGCCAGGGAGAATTGCAGAGGTCCTGAAGAAGAAGGGTCAACACTGCAAATATTGACTTGCTGCATTAACTCATTCTGTCAATATAAGCTTCTGTTACTCATAATATGAATGCAATTCTATTTCTGTATGTGATAAAAACATCTGACAAACACACATAAAAACCAGAGGGCAGCAGATCATGTGAAAATAGAATATTTGTGTCATTCTCAAAACTTTTGGCCATGACTGTAGTCAAATCCTGAAGACCGCAACAATATCTGAATCAGAAGCAAAGGTTAAACCAGAGTAAGCAATCTAGAAATCAGCATCAGGATATTAGTAGTAACAGGGAGCATACACAGGAAAAGTAAGGAGACCAGCTACAGAAAACAATCACAGGCAAATGACTATGGAACAGTCAAGTTTAAATTCCCACCTTAACTCTTAGTTGGAGGATGAAGCAGGGTTCTGAATGGGTCTGCATCTTAAGGTTCTCATAGGCTGAACAGACCTGTGCAAAGCTTGACTAGTTGTTATGGTAACCTTAAACTGACCGCTGCAAGCAGGAACTTGAACACTGAGCTTATTGTGACAAGTTATGAAAACTAGAACCTTTGGGATAGGATGTTCATCCAGAGACTTTGTAAAATTGCCATACTTGAACTTGGGATGGAATTTTTTTTTTCGCCTGATGAGACAATCGGTATCCACCATGGTTTGGGGGTTTTTTTTGTTTTGTTTTTTTGCCTTCCTCTGAATCAGCTTGGTAGTTTCATAGATTTGGACAGTATGGACCGAATATGGCATCTGTCTCCAAGTTGTGTTTTGTAGGTTCCAGAGACAGAAAGCAGATAACAGTTATACTATAATCAACTTTCTTTTTATATCTGACGCCAGACTTGATCACTCACAAAAATGTTCCCATGACATATTGTTATGGTCTGTGTACCAGTACGAGAATCCGTTTTCCTTCTCCATAGACTAAATAGATCACGTACTTGGAGATTGAACAACCATCTTTTAAATGATTCATTGTGTATGGCAGAAGTTTCTGAGAGTCTAATTTTGTCTTTACCCATCAACACAATCGAACCAATGGCAGACATAGACATGTAAAGAAACAAACCGCTACACAGCTGCAGCTAGCAGGTAATGTCACTGCCCAGTATGGCTAGCATAAAGGAACAAAAAGCTTTCCTACGCGTAAAATTAAATAAGATATATGACAAGAGTGTAAGACTTACTTTTTACACGTGTGTTTTCTCTATATGCATGGGAAAACATTGCTTGTTTAGTTTTCTTTTGTGGGTATTAAAGCAAGGAATATAAAGTTCCCTACACCATTAATAGCTACTGACTGTGGTGACTATTGGTGATAGTGCAAAGGTGAATTTTATTTGCAGACAGAGAGTTTTAAGATAGAACATCAGAAAGGCTGTCCATATTTTTGAGGTATTTGGTCTCCAAAGAGACGAGTGATAGGCAGCATGGTGGCTCAGTAGTTAGCACTGTTGGTGGCTCAGTGGCTAACACTGTGGCCTTGCAGCACTGGAGTCCTAGCTGCAAATATGATCAAGCACAACATCTGCAAGGAGCTTGTATGTTCTCCCCGTGTTTCTGTGGGTTTACTCTGTATTCTCGGGTTTCCTCCCACACTTCAGACATACTGATAAGGAATTTCAATTGTGAGCCTTTTATGGGACAGTGACCACAATGTCTGTAAAGCGCTGTAGAATATGATGCCGCTATACAAGTAAGAGAAATAAATTAATAAATACTAATAAGCAATCACACTCCACAGCTCTTGGCCGTCCAATACTGGCCATTGGCCTTGTCGCTTCTGCACATGGATTTCTCCAGATTTCCTGTATCTTTTGATGATAATATGTACTGTAGATGGTGGGACACTGAAAATCGTGGGAATTTTACATTGAGGAACATTTTTCTGAAATTGTTCCACGATTTTTAGATACAATTTTTCACAGATTGGTGAACCTCTTATCATCTTGTTTTGTGAGACTCTGCCTCTCTTACATGCTCTTTTTATAGTCATGTGAATTAGTTGAAAATTGACCTTCCAGCTTTTTGTTAACCCTTTCCCAACTTTTTTTTAGATTGTTTTGTTGTTACCAACAATTTCTAAATGAGATAATTTTTTCAATGAAATGGAAAAATGTCCAACTTTTACCTTCTGTGTTCTATTGTAAATAAAATATGGTTATATGAAGATTCCAAATTATTGCATTCTTGTTTTCTTTACATTTTACACAGCATCCAAACTTTTTTTGGGAAATTGGGTTGTAACATATCTTTGGGATTCCAGCGCAGAGGTTTGGTTTAACTGGCTCCCCTGATGCTCATATTTCTGTTTTTATTATCCAATTTTTCCCTCATATTTCTGGCTTCCAGTTTGCCTATCTGTTCTGGAGTTCTTAGGCATCCTTTTTCACTTCTCTTCATACCCAAGTAAACTCATTTTGGATAACTTGTAAAAACCTTAAATCAAAATCTTAGGAGATAAGCTTGTTCCAAGGGTAACTTGGTTGGCTTGCCAGAAATTGAAAGACTTTTTCACAAAACTTTACCTCACATGGCTTTAGCCCACTCCCTTATGGTATTTACACAATTGGTTGCACTTACACAAGGAGCCTCTGCAGTCTTTTGCTGGAAGGTCAGAGAGATCCTCCTCCTCATTTTGTCAAGATCTTGGAAAGGTGTCCTCTTATTGTAACGTCTTTGCCCGTTTGGGCCTCTGTGCCATCCTCCGGTTGCAGGCTACGGCACGGGAGGCGTGTCCGGCTATCATTCCTTGCTTTCGGTTCTTGTACTCAGTCTGAACACTGTCCTATTCCCACACCTCTGTAATTGATTTTCCACAACACCCATCTCTTACACCTTGGTTTCCCTCTGCTCCTCTAATAGTTAATCTTAGACTTACCTGTGTGACTGACAGCCTATCTTCCTATCAGGTCTGGGGCGGGTTCTTCCTTCCTATTTATTGCTTGCTCACATTCACCTTGGCGCTGCTATTGCCTTGTGCGTGCTGGCTAGTTACTCTTTACTTTTGACAGTTCTCTTGGATTTTGATTCTGTACTGCGTTGATCGATTGGTACCGACCCCTTGGGTAGCTGACCTCCCTTTTGTTGTTTGTCTTGTCTGCATTCTGTGTCATCACTTATATCATAAGAAGGGACTGCCTCCCAGTTGTCGTCTGTCACCTAGGGCAGTTCAAACAAGTAGGCAGGGACGGGGAGGGGGCGTTCAGATTAGGACTCACTGTCTTGTCATGCCCCTCCCCCCAGGGTTCACCACCAGCTACTAGGGAATTGCTCCGGTAGCATTTCCCTTACACTTATGCTTTGGATAGTTCCTTTTTGTTAACATGTAAACTTTCCATCTCTGGTCAAATCCAAGAGAAAACCTATAAAATTCTGAAGTGGTATACAACCCCAATCTGGTTACATCCTCTTTTTCTTTCCCAGTCGGTGTTGCAGATGTGATGCCTGAAGAGGTAAATGGCACAATTAATGATTCCATAGACTTGGAAGTCTGGACCCTTCCCCACCAATATCTCAGTGGGCTGAGGAATTTCACATTAGCTACAGAGAAGGTCATATATTTCAAGCTCATTTCCCTGTTGATTTCTTTGTTACTGTCCCATTGCTTCCCTCGCATTTCTGCGGTGTTGCTGTTTGTCTATTGCTTTGCCACCTTTTTGTTTAGTTTCACTACCTTTTTCATGAGAAACTGATCTTATATAATGTGTATTTTTTATAGCTGATTGAGACGTATCATTTGGTAACTATGATATGGTATTTTTGGGAATAAATCTCCTTCAATTACGATAATTTATTTTGATAATGTGCAATGAGAAAGAAAATATAGAACTGATCACCTCTTCAAAAAAATCAAAAATAACACCTCACCCTTCTTTAATGGTAAACCGAATTTGATTTTGGAGTAAAACATTTACCAAATTTTGGTCATGAAAACGCCTTCTATCCTTGTGATTTCACTGATGTCTTAGAAGAACTGACTTAAATCTGTAACATTTTCTGCATTCAGAACTTGAAAAATAGGTTCTCTCCTGTGTGAATTCTTTGATATCTAGCAAGAAATGATTTTTAGTGACTTTACTGTTGTATAACAACATCGGATTTCTTTTTAAATAGTTTGGCATATTCAGATTTCTGAACATGAAAATGTTTTGTCCCCGGTGTGACTTCTCTCATGTTTAAGTAGCCCTGCTTTCTGGCTAAAACACTTCCTACATTCTGAACATGAATATGGCTTCTCCCCTGTGTGAATTCTATTATGTGTCCCAAGATCTGATTTTTGGCTAAAACATTTCCCACATTCTGAACATGAAAATGGCTTCTCGCCTGTATGATGTCTCTCATGTCTAAGAAGATTTGATTTGTCTTTAAAACATCTTCCACATTTGGAACATGAATATGGCTTCTCTTCTGTGTGACGTCTCTCATGTCTAATAAGATTTGATTTATCTGTAAAACTTCTTCCACATTCTGAACATGAATATGGTTTCTCTCCAGTGTGATGTCTCTCATGTCTAATAAGATTTGATTTGTCTGTGAAACATCTCCCACATTCTGAACACGAATATGGTTTCTCTCCTGTGTGAATTCTCTGATGTGTGACAAGGTGTAGTTTCAAGTTAAAACATTTCCCACATTCTGAACATGAATATGGCTTCTCCCCTTTGTGACTTCTCTCATGCCTAACAAAATTTGATTTGCTTCTAAAACATTTTCCACATGCTAAACATGAATATGGTTTCTCTCCTGTGTGAATTCTCTTATGTATCACAAGCTCTAACTTTAGGTTAAAACATTTCCCACATTCTGAACATGAAAATGGTTTCTCTCTCGTGTGAGTTCTCTGATGATTAGCAAGATTTGATTTGCGTGTAAAACATTTTCCACATTCTGAACATGAATATGGCTTCTCTCCCATGTAAATTCTCTGATCATCTGCTTCTTCATTTGCTTTATAATCTGAAGACATGAGATGTTCCTCTGAGCTCCTGGTACAGTCATCTGCCAAGAATAAAATTAATATTACTTACAAATGTTATAACATTAAAATTATACTGAGGTTTTATAACATTTCTAAATAAATATATCCATACAAATTGCAAGCCATTGAGCAAAATTCTATAATTAACTGACAGGCTCTGTTCACATAAGCAATACTATTCTTGTTGTTTTGCGCCATTATAGAAGTAGAACAATGAAAATAACTGAAACATCGATCTCTAGGATGATAAACACCAACTGTGTCTGACTGTTCCTATTGACTATAATTGAATCTGATGGGTTTCCCTCAGCTAGCCCTGCATGTGTGACTCTGTCCTTAGTTCCCTGGTTGATCACCTAGATCAAACTATACAAACCTTAGAAATCCTGGAACCACAACTAACATTATGCTGAAACCATTACATACACGTATCTTCAGCTATCACTTCATTTCCCATCTCCACATAATTTGCTCAGAAGTTATATATGGTGAAAACTTCAGAATCGGTTCTCCATTTTTGCACATTTATGTCCCTTGAAATATTCAGAGAATGAGATGACAGAGAATCAGTTTACTTAGATCCTTAGTGGATTAATGGAGTAGGCAAGTGGATTATATCTTACAAGTCTCATTCATCTGGTTGCATAAATGAGCTCAGATTTTTTGCAGATTTTTGTGTTTGCTGGGGAAAATGTATTGGCTGCGAAACTCACAAGTGCAGTTTTTTTTAGGAAATACACAAGCATGCACTAAATGTGTACTAAAAACTGCATATTTCGGCGTAGACTTCTCTGAGTGCCCACTTAATTTAGAAAAATCTATCTAGCGTTGCACCAAGAAAACCTTCCCCCACCTGCACCAGTCTGAACTGCTGACATCTGCCAGGAAGGGTTTATTGATTGACACTGCTTGTACAAAATTCTGCCCCTTCCATGCTGCTATAGAAATCTAGATCTATCTCACCAAGTGATGTTTCTCCATTGCTCAGTCATATTTTTTAGCTATTTTGTCCACTAGAGTCTTGCTTTTCTGTTAAGGAATTATCAGTTTTCCATATGGACTCACTAGTTGGGTACCAGAGTTGTATTTGGCTGCAATTTTCTTGTCTTTGTGCCTCCCGTTTATCACAATTAATCCCGATGTCCTCCCAGACCCTTACATCATAAGTTGTTTCTGTTCACAGTATCGCCATTTGCAGGATGTTTTTCCTCAATGTTTTCACCTGAAAGCCCCATGAGTCTAGCACGAATGACCAGGCCTCATTTCATTCAAATCTCTCGTTTTCCAATTCTAATATGAAATCACACTGAAAATAATCCACGGAAAACTTCTCATGGATTTTATGCTGCACTGCAGGGTCTAATATCCATAGAGGGAAGCCCCAATTGTGATAGGACAGGGGTCTCTAATAAAGTGGCCAGTGAGTATATGTCTCCATATTTTATATTTTCTTAGCGCTAATGGCTTCTTAGTGTAAAAATTGGTCAAATACTTTTACTCATCAATACTGAGAGTAGATGATGAAGAAATAGAAAGAATATGTATCGTTCACATAGGAATATTTTATAACATTATTCCAATATGTCTCCATATTCTGTATTCTCTTAGCTCATGGTAACTTGATATAATTTTAATTGGAGGTAATGGTTCTAAAAATTTAGCAAGTACTTTCCCCTCATCAATACTAATAGTAGATGATGAAGAGGTAGAAGAAATAGGCCTTGTTTAAATCAGAATATTTCATTAAATTATTCCAGCTGTAGCTTTATATCCATATAATAAATGGACAGTGTATGTTATCACCTATACCATATCACATTTCCATCCAAAATTCATTGGAATGTGGCTGAATATATAGATGATAGATATACAGTGGGGAAAAAAAGTATTTAGTCAGCCACCAATTGTGCAAGTTCTCCCACTTAAAAAGATGAGGCCGGCCTGTAATTGTCATCATAGGTAGACCTCAACTATGAGAGACAAAATGAGAAAACAAATCCAGAAAATCACATTGTCTGATTTTTAAAGAATTTATTTGCAAATTATGGTGGAAAATAAGTATTTGGTCAATAACAAAAGTTCATCTCAATACTTTGTTATATATCCTTTGTTGGCAATGACAGAGGTCAAACGTTTTCTGTAAGTCTTCACAAGGTTGGCACACACTGTTGCTGGTATGTTGGCCCATTCCTCCATGCAGATCTCCTCTAGAGCAGGGATGTTTTGGGGCTGTCGCTGGGCAACACGGACTTTCAACTCCCTCCAAAGGTTTTCTATGGGGTTGAGATCTGGAGACTGGCTAGGCCACTCCAGGACCTTGAAATGCTTCTTAAGAAGCCGCTCCTTCGTTGCCCTGGCGGTGTCCTTGGGATCATTGTCATGCTGAAAGACCCAGCCACGTTTCATCTTTAATGTCCTTGCTGATGGAAGGAGGTTTGTACTCAAAATCTCACGATACATGGCCCCATTCATTCTTTCATGTACACGGATCAGTCGTCCTGGTCCCTTTGCAGAGAAACAGCCCCAAGGCATGATGTTGCCCCCCCATGCTTTACAGTAGGTATGGTGTTCTTTGGATGCAACTCAGCATTCACTCCAAACACGACGAGTTGTGTTTCTACCAAACAGTTCTACTTTGGTTTCATCTGACCATATGACATTCTCCCAATACTCTTCTGGAACATCCAAATGCTCTCTAGCAAACTTCAGACGGGCCCGGATATGTACTGGCTTAAGCAGGGGGACACGTCTGGCACTGCAGGATCTGAGTCCCTGGCGGCGTAGTGTGTTACTGACGGTAGCCTTTGTTATGTTAGTCCCAGCTTTCTGCAGGTCATTCACTAGGTCCCCCCGTGTGGTTCTGGGATTTTTGCTCACCGTTCTTGTGATCATTTTGACCCCACGGGGTGAGATCTTGCGTGGAGCCCCTGATGGAGGGAGATTATCAGTGGTCTTGTATGTCTTCCATTTTCTAATTATTGCTCCCACAGTTGATTTCTTCACACCAAGCTGCTTGCCTATTGCAGATTCAGTCTTCCCAGCCTGGTGCAGGTCTACAATTTTGTTTCTGGTGTCCTTCCACAGCTCTTTGGCCTTCACCATAGTGGAGTTTGGAGTGTGACTGTTTGAGGTTGTGGACAGGTGTCTTTTATACTGATAACAATGTCAAACAGGAGCCATTACTACAGGTAATGAGTGGAGGACAGAGGAGCCTCTTAAAGAAGAAGTTACAGGACTGTGAGAGCCAGAAATCTTGCTTGTTTGTAGGTGACCAAATACTTATTTTCCACCATAATTTGCAAATAAATTCTTAAAAAAATCAGACAATGTGATTTTCTAGATATGTTTTCTCATTTTGTCTCTCATAGTTGAGGTCTACCTATGATGTCAATTACAGGCCGGCCTCATCTTTTTAAGTAGGAGAACCTGCACAATTGGTGGCTGACTAAATACTTTTTTCCCCACTGTAGATTGTTGTAGTCGGAGAATGAGGAGAATCTGAGACTTTTCTCTCTTTATCTAGTGGTGACTACTCACCTGGGCGGTGACCTGTACGAATGTCCTCCTTACACTCCTCATCACCACTCACATATGTCTCTGAAGGATTCATATGGTTCAGATCTTCACCCAGATACAAAAGCTGTGAAACAAATATAGTAAAAGTCAGCAGACAGATGGACAAGTCATGTGGGATTTTATATGATAAGAGAAGACCATGAATGACATCAGGAGTTATCTGAGCAAATAGCTGCAGGTCTCCTAGATAAATCCACAATGTTGTCATCTACCTGATCATCCTGTAGGACATTTTCTTCCTTAAAATCCTGTGGTAGAAGAGGACTGAGACATCTCTCCGGAGCTCCACTGCTCAACCAGCAGCCTCCATAGCCAGAAAACTGTGAGAGGATCCAGACAACATGTCATGTCTATGGTCAGCTTTATCCTCCATCTCCACCCTTCTCATTAGACAAGTTGAAAACATCTAATACTGTGGGATAAAACCAGACTGACCACGAGACCTTCACAGCCCTTCTACAGGGCAGAGGGAAGATTTCATGAGCCCTTATCTCCATCTACCTGATCATCCTGGGGGACATTTTCTTCCTTACAATCCTGCGGTAGAAGAGGACTGGGACATCTCTCCGGTGATGTTCTCTTACTAGATGGAACTGGAGGAAACACATACAGGGACTGCATTCATTCTGTACATACAGATAATGTAAGGCCGTGTGTATTTAGTCATGTCTATTACCTGGTGATGTGAGGGGCCGGTGATCCTCCATCATGACCTCCTTGTACTGATCCTTGTGTTCTTCTAAATACTCCCACTCCTCCATAGAGAAATAGACAGTGACATCCTGACACCTTATAGGAACCTGACAACACAATGATACAGTCATCACCAGATCCCTCCATTGCGGTCCTGTATAATGTCCCAGCATTCCCAGCAGTGTCACCTCTCCAGTCAGCAGCTCAATCATCTTGTTGGTGAGCTCTAGGATCCTCTGTTCATTGATTTCTTCATGTATCAGGGGGTGAGGTGGAGGTCCCGGGATTGGGCTCAGGATTCTCCCCCATCGTACCCATACAGGAGCCTGACAGCGCCCACTAGAGGTCTTCTTTACTACTGTGTAATCCTGTATATGGAGAAACATAATAATAAATATCACTACATACATGTCCAGAGTACATCACCTCTCCAGTCATATCATCTGTTATTACTATAGATAAGAATGATGTAATGTGACATCATCAGAATCTCTCACCTCTCCAGTAAGCTGGTACAGTATTTCTAGGGTGAGATGTAATATTTTCTCTGCCATCTTGTCCTTATCTTTATCCATCCTTGATGGGTCACTCAGAAGATCTCCACTGAGAGGGTCCTATACTATCCTATGTTATGTCTTTAATTCAGATACACCATAGATGTTAAAATCTAGTGAACTAAAGGACCTTTGGTGATGTCCTGATCATGTGATCATTCATATGTATGGGAGGAGTCAGGCTCCAGGTTGTGCTACTGAGCGAAATAAAGGACCTTTGATGACGTCAAGACCTGTCCCCTGTGTGGGAGGAGTCAGACTTATGGATATCCTGCTGGAGGAGCTAGGCAGTATGATGATATAAGACACTGTCCACATGAGCAGGTAAAAAAGATGTGTGCGTGACAGCAGCCTCCGAATACACAGCTGTGCTGCCTGCTCTATATACTGCACTGTATACTATAGACACACACAGCTCTGCACCGCATGTTATGGACACACGCAGCTCTGCACCGCATGTTATGGACACACGCAGCTCTGCACCGCATGTTATGGACACACGCAGCTCTGCACCGCATGTTATGGACACACACGCAGCTCTGCACCGCATGTTATGGACACACACAGCTCTGCACCGCATGTTATAGGCACACACGCAGCTCTACACCGCATGTTATAGACACACGCAGCTCTGCACCGCATGTTATGGACACACGCAGCTCTGCACCGCATGTTATGGACACACGCAGCTCTACACCGCATGTTACGGACACACACGCAGCTCTACACCGCATGTTACGGACACACACGCAGCTCTGCACCGCATGTTACGGACACACGCAGATCTGCACCGCATGTTACGGACGCACGCGCAGCTCTGCACCGCATGTTACGGGCGCACGCGCAGCTCTGCACCGCATGTTACGGGCGCACGCGCAGCTCTGCACCGCATGTTACGGGCGCACGCGCAGCTCTGCACCGCATGTTACGGGCGCACGCGCAGCTCTGCACCGCATGTTACGGGCGCACGCGCAGCTCTGCACCGCATGTTACGGGCGCACACGCAGCTCTGCACCGCATGTTATAGACACACAGTTGTCTGAGGATTGTTACGCCACACTGAATGCACTTGGACATACAAATCATCAAGAATGGCTGCTGGCCGCTCCCTTTCAATTGCTGACCAATGATTTCCCAGATGTGCTCACAGTAGTACGAGCAACATGTGGCCTGGTATTTTACCGTTCAGCTCCTGGGACACTCTGGAGAAATTGCCTTATCACTGGTTCCATGATAAGATAAACTAAGGTTAGAGGGGCCTGACTACTGTGCCTAATGCCACCCCACACCATAGTCCCAGAAGTAGCACTGCTGTGACATTTTCTTGTGAAGGCCTCTTTATGGCATTGTCCATGTAGCCTCCAGACCAATCTCCAGCTATCATTATATCAGAAAAAAAAGTGGGAGTCATCATTGAAGAGGATACACCTCCATTCCAGCCTCCACTGCCCTCTTGCTGTGCACCATGATAGCCTTTGAGAGCGGTGGTGTGAAGTAAATGGAACACCTGTAGCTGGACGTATGGCTTTTAGCCCAATGTCTTGCAAATGCCTTCCTATGGCTGCATTGACACACTTTGCTGCTCTAGGTACAAAATGGATTACTACGCACCATTCTTCCAATCAGACGGTCCGTCCATATAGCGGTTTACTTTCGCTGACCTATTACTGTCATTCCAGGTCATGCATTGTTGAACAGTGGTGACATCTCGGCCTAGGTGTGTAGTAACCTGCCAGAGTGATAAAACAAGGTCTCTGTTAAAGGCTTGACATGACAATTAACAGGAGACCTTGCGTTATCATCCCACACCACTTGATCCAATTTTTGAGGTTGCATGTGGCCAAAAATTTTTTACTTCAATCTGGCTTTTATACCTCTCCCACTTGCCACAGATTGGAGCTAGGTGCTTGAAAACTTGATCATTTGTAGACTTTGGTGACACCGGCTACCTCCTCGATTTACATGACCTTATGGCTTGTCCTTATTATTGCAGTATCAATCTTAAGAAGTATATATATATATACACAATCCTAAACAGTATATTATATGCACACAGCTCTGCACTGGATGTTATATATGCAGATACCATTTTGCCTGTGTTTGTTGTGTACAGGTAAGGCATGCTTTAACCTCAATTGTGGAGAAGCTGCCTGGACGACATACATCTACAGTCAAAAGTTTCCTCATTATTTTCAGTAATTGTATTTTTTACATTGGATTTTGTATGATTTTACACTGGCTTTTCTTTCCATTCTGGTTACTACAGTATAGGATCTGCACAGTAGATACAGCATCTTAAGAAAATGCACTCATCAAGGATGCACAAGGACAAGATGGTGGAAAGTATATTAAATCTCACCCTAGAGATACTTTTCTGGCTTACTGGAGAGGTGAGAGATTCACATTACACGTCGTATTACATCATTCTTATCTATGGTAATCGCAGATATGACTGGAAATATTTGAAGTGATATTTATTAATATTTCTCTCCTTATACAGGATTACACAATAGTAAAGAAGCCCTCTAGTGGGCGCTGTCAGACTCCTTTGTCTGAAAGATGGGGGAAAACCCTGAGCCCAATCCTGGGGCCTCCACCTCACCCTCTGTTACATGAGGAAATCAATGAACAGAGGATCCTAGAGCTCACCAACAAGATGATTGAGCTGCTGACTAGAGAGGTGACACTGCTGGGATTGATGGGACATTATACAGGACCACTATGGAGGGATCTGGTGATGACTGTGTCATTGTGTTGTCAGGTTCCTATAAGGTGTCAGGATGTCACTGTCTATTTCTCTATGGAGGAGTGGGAGTATTTAGAAGAACACAAGGATCAGTACAAGGTGGTCATGATGGAGGATCACCGGCCCCTCACATCACCAGGTAATAGACATGACTATATACACACGGCCTTCCATTATCTGTATGTAAAGAATGAATTCAGCCCCTGTATGTGTTTCCTCCAGTTCCATCTAGTAAGAGAACATCACCGGAGAGATGTCCCAGTCCTCTTCTACCGCAGGATTGTAAGGAAGAAAATGTCACCCAGGATGATCAGGTAGATGGAGATAAGGGCTCATGAAAGCTTCCCTCTGCCCTGTAGAAGGCTGTGAAGGTCTCGTGGTCAGTCTGGTTTTATCCCACAGTATTAGATATTTTATACTTGTGTGGTGAGAAAGGTGGAGATGGAGGATAAAGCTGACCATAGACATGACATGTTGTCTGGATCTTCTCACAGTTTTCTGGCTATGGAGACTGCTGGTTGGGTTTACAGTCATGAGAAAAACAAAGTCCACTCTGAAATCAATGGTTTATATACCAGGAGTCTCAGGACACAATAAAACACGTGGTCTTAAAATTAGGTAAATCCATCATCAGATGGAAAACACACCACAAATTCCACCATTTCATTATTTAACAAAAAGTAGACCAAAATGGAAAATCCATGTGTGAAAAAACTAACCGCAGCTTGTAGATCCAACTTTACAGCAATGACTTGAAGTATTGGTTTTCTGTATAACTTCATCAGTCTGTCACATCGTTTTGGAGGAATTTTTAACCTACTCTTCTTTACATGTCCATTCAGTTTATCAGGGTTTGTGGGAATTAATTTATATACATTTCTTCACTGGGATGTAGATTTTGACTGGGTCATTGTAACACCTTGATTTTTGTTTTTTTCTGCCATTCTGTTGTAAATTTGCTGCTGTCCTTGGGATCTTTCCTGTTGCATAACCCAGTTTCGGCAAGCCTTAGTTGTTGGATAGATGGCCTCACATTTGACTCTAGAATACTTTTGTGTACAGAGGAGTTCATGGTTGATGCCATGACTGTAATTTGCCCAAGTCATCACCCCTTCACCACTGTGCTTGTGTTAATATAATGCATTCGGTTTTCGCCAAATGTGGCCCTGTTCATTATGAACAGATCTCTCTACTTTGGTATTTTCTGTCTAAAAAATGATTCAAGAAGACTTGTTTTGTTCAGGTGCAACTTTGCAGGCTTAAGCTGTGCTGCCATATTCTTTCTAGAAAGAAAAGACTTTGGCTGCCTTGAATGTGTCCACTGAGTAATATTTGTCACTGTGTAATGATGGACTTCAAATTGTTTGGCCTTATAACTCTTCCCAGATACATGGCAGCAACAACTGCTTCTCTAAGATCATTGCTGATGTCTTTCCTTCATGATATCATGTTAACCCATGACTGAATGCTCCAGATCAGCAAACTGGTAACCAGCACACTAGTTAATAATCAGTTAGTCATGGGCATGAGATTACTAGTACCTGGTTACTACTTATCCACTTAAGTGCTATGGAAGCAATAAGAAGATGCCTAGTTTTTGTTAAATGGTGACCTGGTTTAATTTGTCATGTATGTTCATCTGAGCTTGCATTTATCTAAGGTTAAAGTAAAACCATAAAATTAAAAGACGATGGCCTTTAGTTTTTTTTCTCTTGACTCCGACAGCATCAGATGTATCTGGCAGGATCTGGTCTCTAATAATTCACTTTAAACACGGTTAGCCATGCTAACTATACAGGAGGGGCATACTGCCTGTGCCCCCTGAAAGAGAAAGGGCTCACCTATGGGGCTACTGTCTGATTCTGTAGGAAGTAGCGCAGTCAATTCACCACGGATAGGGACTGTACAGCGTGAGGGGCCACCTGTGGCTTCCCAAGCCAGTCCTTTCTCAGCAGTTAATGGCGCAGCTATATAATATGATGCCTCTGGATGGAATAGCACTATTTTCTGTAATGTTCCACAGAGGGGAAAAAAAGGATGAATACTGATGCATATCAGCTTGGTAGAGGCCTCTGTTGGTGAAGAGAAGACTATTGGTACCCTTGACTTATATTCACCATAAGGCAAATAGGCATTGCAGAATGCAGTGTGAATCCATATTAAGTTTAATTGGAGGGTGAGGGGCATTGACTTATTTTTGCACAAGGGCCCCCTGCTTTCAACGTTCACCCCTGTATATTAACATTGAGCTGTCATCTAACATCTATGTCTATCAACTACGAGACCTGCAGCTATTTACTCAGATAATTCCTGCTGTTGTTTATGGTCGTCATAATGAATGATCTTCTCTTATCATATAAAACATCCCATATGACTTCTCCATCCATCTGGTGACTATTACTATATTTGTTTCACAGCTTTTGTATCTGGGTGAAGATCTGAACATTGTTATTGTTTCAGAGAGTAAGGAGGACATTCCTACAGGTCACCGCCCAGGTGAGTAGTCACCACTAGATAAAAAGAGAACCGTTACAGATTCTCCTTATTCACTGCTACAGCTATTCTGTATTGTGTCACTTTTCATCCATATTTTATTTTATTATGGTTACTTATATAGCACCATGATATTCCGCAGCGCTTTACAGACATTGACAGTCACTGTCCCATATAGGGCTCACAATCTACATTCCCTATCAGTATGTCTATGGAGTGTGGGAGGAAACCAGAGTACCCAGAGGAAATCCACACAAACTAGGGGAGAACATACACAATCCTTGCAGATGTTGCACCATCACTCTGCTAGCACCAAGAGCATTACTGCAAATACCTACAGTCATGGCCAAAAGTTTTGAGAATGATACAAATATTAATTTTTACAAAGTCTACTGCTTCAGTTTTTCTAATGGCAATTTGCATATACTCCAGAATGTTATAAAGAGTGATCAGCTTAACAGCAATTACTTGCAAAGTCAATATTTGCCTAGAAAATGAACTTTATCCCCCAAAACACATTTCAACATCATTGCAGCCCTGCCTTAAAAGGACCACCTAACATCGTTTCAGTGATTGCTCCATTAACACAGGTGTGGGTGTTGATGAGGACAGGGCTGGAGATCAATCTGTCATGATTAAGTAAGAATGACACCACTGGACACTTTAAAAGGAGGCTGGTGCTTGCCATCATTGTTTCTCTTCTGTTAACCATGGTTATCTCTAAAGAAACACGTGCAGTCATCATTGCACTGCACAAAAATGGCCTAACTGGGAAGAGTATTGCATCTAGAAAGATTGCACCTCAGTCAACAATCTATCGCATCATCAAGAACTTCAAGAAGTGAGGTTCCATTGGTGCCAAAAAGGCTCCAGGGCGCCCAAGAAAGACCAGCAAGCGGCAGGACCGTCTCTTAAAAGTGTTTCAGCTGCGGGATCGGGCTACCAGCAGTGCAGAGCTTGCTGAGGAATGGCAGCAGGCAGGTGTGAGTGCATCTGCACGCACTGTGAGGCGGAGACTCTTGGAGCAAGGCCTGGTCTCAAGGAGGGCAGCAAAGAAGCCACTTCTCTCCAGAAAAAACATCAGGGACAGACTGATATTCTGCAAAAGGTACAGGGAGTGGACTGCTGAGGACTGGGGTAAAGTCATTTTCTCTGATGAATCCCCTTTTCGATTGTTTGGAACATCTGGAAAACAGCTTATTCGGAGAAGAAGAGGTGAGCGCTACCACCAGTCTTGTCTCATGCCAACTGTAAAGCATCCTGAAACCATTCATGTGTGGGGTTGCTTCTCAGCCAAGGGAATCGGCTCTCTCACAGTCTTGCCTAAAAACACAGCCATGAATAAAGAATGGTACCAGAATGTCCTCCAAGAGCAACTTCTCCCAACCGTCCAAGAGCAGTTTGGCGCTCAACAATGCCTTTTCCAGCATGATGGAGCACCTTGCCATAAAGCAAAGGTGATAACTAAATGGCTCAGGGAACAAAACATAGAGATTTTGGGTCCATGGCCTGGAAACTCCCCAGATCTTAATCCCATTGAGAACTTGTGGTCAACCATCAAGAGACGGGTGGACAAACAAAAACCAACAAATTCAGACAAAATTAAAGCATTGATTCTGCAAGAATGGACTGCTATCAGTCAGGATTTGGTCCCGAAGTTGATTGAGAGCATGCCAGGGAGAATTGCAGAGGTCCTGAAGAAGAAGGGTCAACACTGCAAATATTGACTTGCTGCATTAACTCATTCTAACTGTCAATATAAGCTTCTGTTACTCATAATATGAATGCAATTCTATTTCTGTATGTGATTAAAAACATCTGACAAACACACATAAAAACCAGAGGGCAGCAGATCATGTGAAAATAGAATATTTGTGTCATTCTCAAAACTTTTGGCCATGACCGTACTGTATATAAGGATACATGAATATGAGGTTCTTGGTAACCCATTGCATATTACAGCAAGTGTCAATTTTTTTTTTAAGTGTCACCCGCTCAGGAACTCGGTGTCATAGCAGGTAGGTCTCCACTGTATTACACAGTGGTGATCCAGGCATCTATTTACCAGCAGCACATAGGTGCCACCATGCAAATAAAGATTGCCTTTCCCTGGATTGAGATCCAGGGTGGCGATCTGTTCCCATGACACCTGGAAGTCTATTGAAGGCTCCTAGGCTTGTCATTAGTATAGCTCTATTACATACACCCATATGACTGTAATAGAACTCAATGGATCTTACAATACACTGCAGTGCATTAGCATTGCAGTATATTGTATTAGTGATCAGTGATTGTCCTTTTGAAGCCCCAAAAATTTTAATTAAATGTCTGACATTTTGACTGCAATCTCCAATATGCTTTACACAGCTCCATACAAGGAAATGAAAAAAAAAGTTACGGGTGTCAGAATAAAGCAATGGGAAGAAATTTTATTTTTCAAAGTTTTATATTCTTGTGGTACCCACCTGTTCCCAGTATAGATCCTTTTGGTCCCAACTGTTCCCAGTACAGATCCTTGTGGTACCCAACGGATTTGTAGGAAATGCCTCAGTCACGTAAAATTTTTCTATAGTTTGATCTAGGTGAATTACTAGGGACAGGTGCCTATGGCCAGATTTACAAATGCAGTAATTGGTGCTGTTTTCTAATACAGAGTTTTAGCTAAACCTAGGAGTAGATTACAAAGAAGGACTTAATAGAATTTGGCAGAAATGCCAATCAATTTAGTAAAATACCAGGTTATCTGAAGGAAGCCCAACAGACCCAATTATAGTCAGTGGGGATTGGTCGGGCACAGTTGATATTCATAATCTTAGAAATCAGATGTTTCACTTATTTTCATGGTTCTGCTTCCATAATGGAACAAACAGGAATAACAATGCTTATGTGTACAGAGCCAGTTAATGGGGTATTCCTGCAACAATAATATAAAATTATTTTTCAAAATATCATTGTCACCCATTGAAAGCAATTAGCAAGTGTGTATGCTAAGAAAAGCCCAAAAAAGCCCTTTTCATACCATTGTTTGAGCATTGTTGCCAATTGGTATGACCTGTCGTCCATCTTCATTCAGGACGAGCATGCTCAGTTTGTTTTTGACTTCCCTATAGCTGCTTATTGGATCAGGGCTGCCTAACCATGCATGTGCCACAATAACAGATGGAGCGTGTGCGAAGCGTGAATGACTTCTGTTAGGAGGAATGGCCAGTTAGGGAGCACACAGCCACGTACGCCTGGGAAATGTAGTTTTCACTAGTAAGCAGATAGTGGCCGCATAGTAAGGACCGCCATTTTGCCAGGGATTGCCGGCACCCAGAGCAAGCTCCAGGGCCGGCGTCCCGTTACTATGACAGCCGGGAACCTTGTGAAGGCTTGTCTTTCATTAGTTTCTATTGCAGGCTACTCTATGTAGCCTGCAATAGAAGCGATGTTTTTTTCCAATGCATTAGCATTGTAATGCATGGCATTAGTGATCAGACCCCCTGGGGTTCAAGACCCCTAGGGGATCTAATAAATGGAAAAAAAAAATATTAAAAGTTCAAGTCACCCCCCCTTTCCCTAGAACACATATAAAAGTAGTTAAATACTGTGAAACACAAACACATTAGGTATTCCTGTGTCCGAAAACGCCCAGTCTACAAATCTATATAAAAATATTTTTCCCGTACAGTAAACGCCGTAGCGGGAAAAAAAAAAATCAAAAGTGCCAAACCGCCATTTTTTCACTGTTTTGCCTCTGATAAAAATTTGAATAAAAAGTGATCAAAGCAATAGACATTCCCCAAAGTGGTATAACTAAAAAGTACACCTGGTCTCGCAAAAAAAACGCCCTATGCAGAATATGGCGTATATATATTTTTTTTCACAGTTTTGGATTTTTGTACGGGGTTAAAATGTAAATAAAACCATACAGTGGGGAAAAAAAGTATTGTCAGTCACCAACTGTGCAAGTTTACCTACTTAAAAAGATAAGGCCGGCCTGTAATTGTCATCATAGGTAGACCTCATCTATGAAAGACAAAATGAGAAAAGAAATCCAGAAAATCACATTGTCTGATTTTTATAGAATTTATTTGCAAATTATGGTGGAAAATAAGTATTTGGTCAATAACAAAAGTTCAACTCAATACTTTGTTATATATCCTTTGTTGGCAATGACAGAGGTCAAACGTTCTCTGTAAGTCTTCACAAGGTTGGCACACACTGTTGCTGGTATGTTGGCCCATTCCTCCATGCAGATCTCCTCTAGAGCAGGGATGTTTTGGGGCTGTCGCTGGGCAACACGGACTTTCAACTCCCTCCAAAGGTTTTCTATGGGGTTGAGATCTGGAGACTGGCTAGGCCACTCCAGTACCTTGAAATGCTTCTTACGAAGCCGCTCCTTCGTTGCCCTGGTGGTGTGCTTGGGATCATTGTCATGCTGAAAGACCCAGCCACGTTTCATCTTCAATGCCCTTGCTGATGGAAGGAGGTTTGCACTCAAAATCTCACGATATATGGCCCCATTCATTCTTTCATGTACACGGATCAGTCGTCCTGGTCCCTTTGCAGAGAAACAGCCCCAAAGCATGATGTTGCCCCCCCCATGCTTCACAGTAGGTATGGTGTTCTTTGGATGCAACTCCATTCGCTCTCCTCCAAACACGACGAGTTGTGTTTCTACCAAACACTTCTACTTTGGTTTCATCTGACCATATGACATTCTCCCAATACTCTTCTGGAACATCCAAATGCTCTCTAGCAAACTTCAGACGGGCCCGGATATGTACTGGCTTAAGCAGGGGGACACGTCTGGCACTGCAGGATCTGAGTCTCTGGCGGCGTAGTGTGTTACTGACGGTAGCCTTTGTTACGTTAGTCCCAGCTTTCTGCAGGTCATTCACTAGGTCCCCCCGTGTGGTACTGGGATTTTTGCTCACTGTTCTTGTGATCATTTTGACCCCACGGGGTGAGATCTTGCGTGGAGCCCCTGATGGAGGGAGATTATCAGTGGTCTTGTATGTCTTCCATTTTCTAATTATTGCTCCCACAGGTGATTTCTTCACATCAAGCTGCTTGCCTATTGCAGATTCAGTCTTCCCAGCCTGGTGCAGGGCTACAATTTTGTTTCTGGTGTCCTTCCACAGCTCTTTGGTCTTCACCATAGTGGAGTTTGGAGTGTGACTGTTTGAGGTTGTGGACAGGTGTCTTTTATACTGAGTACAATGTCAAACAGGAGCCATTACTACAGGTAATGAGTGGAGGACAGAGGAGCCTCTTAAAGAAGAAGTTACAGGTCTGTGAGAGCCAGAAATCTTGTTTTTGTAGGTGACCAAATACTTATTTTCCACCATAATTTGCAAATAAATTCTTTAAAAATCAGACAATGTGATTTTCTGGATTTGTTTTCTCATTTTGTCTCTCATAGTTGAGGTCTACCTATGATGACAATTACAGGCCGGCTTCATCTTTTTAAGTGGGGGAACTTGCACAATTGGTGGCTGACTAAATACTTTTTTTTCCCCACTATATAAATTTGGTATCCACAGAATCGTACCAAAAAATAGAATACAGGTGCCGTGTCATTTTGGCTGTAGAGTGAACGCTGTAAAAACAAAGCCCGTAAGAAAGTCGCACAAATGCACTTTTTCTTTAAATCCACCCCATTCAGAATTTTTTTTTCCACTACATTGTACAGAATAATAAATGGTAGCATCATGAAATAAAATTTGTCCCGCAAACATTAAGACCTCATGGCTCTGAGAACGGAAAAATAAAAAAGTTATTGGGTTTGGAAGGGGGGAGTCAAAAATGAAAATTGAAAAATGTCGCCGGCGGGAAGGGGTTAAAGAGGTTGTCCAGGATAACCACTTTTTAATATGAGGCCAGGGAAGATAGGAAAAAAAAAAAAAAAACATACTCACTTCTCTCCAATCAGCAGCCTCTGTGGCCTAAGGAAAGGACACGGGATGTCACAGGTAGTGATGTCCCCTGTTCTTTCCTTAGGCTGCTGATTGGCCTCAGCTGTCATGTGTGACGGGAGCAGCAGGACCAGACTGTGCTGGGAGATGCCAGAGCACCATAGACAGGTGAGAGTGTGTGGTTTTTTTTTTTTTTTTTTTCCACCTCTCCCAGCCACATATTAAAAAAAAAAAGTTGTTATCCTGGACAATCCCTTTAAGGTTATAATATTTAAAAATATTAAAATGTATTTTTTTTCTTGACAGATGACTGTACCAGGAGCTCAGAGGGACGTTTCATCTCTTCAGATTATAAAGCTGATGACGGTGGTATCACAGAAGACACTTACGAAGAACGTGCCATTATCCCGGATATACCCTCAACCCCTCAAAGCAAAGATCTATCATCTGATCTCTCTATACAGGTCCTATATTCTGATCTATTACAGACTGCGAAGGAAGATCAAAGCTGTGGAAGGAGTGTTGTACCTCAAAAAATTAACACACAGGAGAAGAGATTTTCATGTCCAGAATGTGGAAAATGTTTTACATATAGATCACAGCTTGATCGACACGAAAAAAATTCACACAGGGGAGAAGCCATATTCATGTTCAGAATGTGGGACTCGTTTTGCATTTAAATCAAACCTTTTGAGACATCATAGAATTCACACGGGCGAGAACACAATCTCATGTTCGGAGTGTGGGAAATGTTTTACATCCAAATCAAATCTTGTTAGACATCAGAAAATTCACACAGGGGCAAAGACAATTTCATCTTCGGACAATGAGGAATGTCTTAATGGCTAAATGTTTTAATCAGAAATCAGATCTTGTTCAACATCAGAGAATTCACACGGGGAGAAGCCATTTCCATGTTCAGAATATGGCTAATGTTTTACTAATGTTTATCTAATTGAAGTGTTGATACACATCAGAGATTTCACACAGAAGAGAAGTCATTTTCATATTCAGGATGTTGGAAATGCTTTAACCACTTCCAGACTGCCCATTGGGTATATACGTCTGGAAGGTGGTTGTCTAATTCCACAAGGACGTACCGATACCGATCCAAGCAGTTTTCAGCAGCTGCTCAAAATCGGAGCTCCCAGACAGCTGTAGCTCCCAGACAGAAGTCAGAGAAGGTTTATTATCGTCCCTGCCTTCCCATAATGCGGCTGCCCTCTGATCCGCCGGTCACGTGATCCGCCGGGCTCAGAGTCTGTAAGAGCTGCTGGGTCCTACATGATCCAGATTAGCTCTATAGTAACGTGGAGGAGGCTGTATTCCGCCTGCAACTGGAGCTAAATGTATTCCCCCTACAAAAAAAACAGTGATTAGATATCCCCAAAGGTCTATTATGACCGTATGGGGACACAATGTAAAAAATAAATAAATAAATAAAATGAATAGAAAAGTAAAAAAAAAATTTAAATAAAATAATTAAATATATAAAATAAGTCAAAAACACGCCCTTATTACAGGTTATAGCCCCACAACACCATACAAAATAAAAATTACCCTAATGGAGAGAAAAAACTATTGTAAAAAGCTTTTTAGTAGCACTTTGTGCTATTAAATAAAAAAAAAAAAAATTAAAAAAGTGAAAGACATGTTTTCCCTCATCTTTTGTTTATATTTTCCCAGATATAAAAAATAAAATAAATAAAAACAACATAAAAATAAAGCCCTATGTGTCACCGAAAAAAGACGCAGAAATTAGTTAATAACCTACAGCCCTCAAAACTGCACATACAAAAAACCCGAAAATGAATTCACACAGGAGAGAAGCCGTTTTTATGTGCACAATGTGCCAAATATCTTAACACCTTCCCATCACAGCCATTTTTCGCATTTGCATCTTGTTATTTTTCTCCCCACCTACCAAAAGTCATAACTTTTTTATTTTTCAGTTGACAGATTGGATTGAGGGCTTTTTTTTGCAGGACAAAGTGTTCTTCGTGATTTAACCATTTAACATTCTGTACTTTACAATGTACTGGGATGCGGTAAAAAAAATAATTCAGAATTGGGGAAAAAAAAACCACAACTGCGCCATTTTCTTAAAGGAATTTTTTTTTTATGTTCACTATGCAGTAAAAATAAAACATTACCTATATTTGGGAACTTGGTGCAATCAGTTATACCAAATATATAGAGTTATCTGTATTAAAACCTTTAAAAATAATTCAGAATTGAAAAATGTAAAAATTCCTTTCTTTTGCCGTATTGTGACACCCACGCCTTTTTTTATATTTCCGTGTACAGAACTGTGTATGGGATTTTTTTTTTTTTGTAGAAAAGCAAGTTATAGTTTTTATTAATACAATTTTTTGGGAGAATACATTTTTTGTTTATTTTTATATGTAATCTAGGAAAAGGGAGAGGATTTAATCATTTATATTTTTTTTTATACTTTTTAAAACTTTGATTTATTTTTATTTTTTTACTTTAATGTTAAGCCTTGGGTGTCTGAGTACACATAAAATATACTGCAATACAACTGTATTGCAGTATATTGTAAACTCCATATCCTTTTATTACACCTCAGTAACGACAGGTCTGGGAGCCTTCAATAGGTTTCCAGCTCTCATGGCAAACATTCCTCACCCTCCAATGATATTCCTGAAGTCAGTGATTGGGACCCATATGGCGGTGTCTATGCACTACTGACTGAGGCATCTAAAGAGTTGACAGCCACAAACAGTGCAGTTGCAATACAAGTGGCAGAGCTTCTGAAGCTCTCCATACCACCTTAGCAACACCATGACATAACTGTACATCATGTGTTGATAAGGGGTTAATTGGACACTATCAAAATTATGCCTTTTTGCCTCTTAATTAGACATAAGAATTGATAGATAAGGCTTAGTTCACATCTGTTGGATACTCCATCGCAATGTCTGCCTGAAATTAACGGACAAAAAAGTCCTGCACGGAGGACTTTTTCCTCCGCTGGTTTCAGTTTTAAAACAATGGCCAGCCGACGAACCCCATTATAGCGGTCCACCTATTTGTTGTTGTAGTCCTCTAGTGGACCAGAACAACGGATAGGCCCACGCTAGTGTGTGCCTAGGATAATTCATCTATATAAGATTTATGCTCAAAAAATTACTAGATATGACATAATGGTTGGAAAGTAAAAAATATTGTATGTGTCAAATGCTACTACAGTGAAAATCCATTGAGTGACCAAATGCAAATAAACCATTATGTTAAAAACACTCATAAGATGTGAACACAGATATCAAATTACAATAGGTAATGTTACTGAAAAAAAATTTATGGAAAAATTATATAAATGTCCATCCAAGTCAAATGCATCAATGATGGTGACTAGCAAATAAATTCATAATTATACTAACATCCTTATATACATGTATCTTATTGGTACAAGCAAAAATAGTTGTAATTAAGATTTACATATATCCCTATAAGTGAGCAGCCGTATCTTTAATTCTAACATCAAGTATTTAGAAAAATATACAAGCGCTGGTCTTACAGTATCAGCAAATTGATTCAGCTCATCCACACATTGCAGAAAAAAAAAAGATACAGAACTCTGAAGGTGGTTGTATATTAGGGAAAAAAATTACTCATCTGTTACACCTAGTGTTGTATTTTCTTTTCATTTATTAAAGGGGTTATCCTTAGGAAAGGCCATCATTTGAAAAATAATTTTTTAAGTAAGCCCACTTTGGAATAGCCTTTATAAAGGCTATTCTAGTCTTACCTTTTTTTTTCGCCTGCTCCCTCCCATTTTTAAATATTTCTTATTTTCAGATATGCAAATGAATGTCACGGCGCACAAAAAACAGCTGGGAGCAGTCGAAAAAAAAAAGTTGGACTAGAATAGCCTTTATAAAGGCTATTCCAATGTGGGCTTACTTAAAAAAATTATTTTTCAAATGATAGACTCCCTTAACAGCATGGCTGTTGAAGCCGAAGTTCTGAGACGTTGTGGTTTTTCGGAGCCTTTTATCCAGACCATGCTCAAAGATATATCATCGTACGTGGAAGGCCTATGTATGGTGGTGTGAGAGTAATGACTTTCATCTGCTCTCCTTTTCTCTTCCTAGGATCCTGGCTTTTCTCCATTCCAGTCTGAACCAAGTGCTTGGTCTTTCTTAAGGGGAAGGTTTCTGCACTTTCCATTCTTTTTCAGAAGATCCTGGCCTTCCGGCCTCAGGTGAAGACCTTCCTACAGGGTGTGGCACACTGTGCTCCTCCCTACCATCCTGTGGGACCTTAAACTCATCCTTGAGGTGCTCCAGACTCCCCTTTTTTGGCCTCTGCCTCTTCTTGTTGTCCATTACTTCCATCCGCAGGGTCTCTGAACCAGATGTCCTTTCCCAGAAGCCTCTTTTTCTTCTCCACAAGGACAGTATTGTCCTTTGTCTGCCACCTTCTTTTTTTGCCTAAGGTGGTTTCTTCCTTCCACATCAATGAGTACATTGTCTTATTATCTTTTTGCCCCGACCCCAAGCACCCATGTGAGCGCTCTCTTCACTGCCTGGATGTAGTCCAGGCAATCCGTGTCTATTTGTCTCGTACTGACTCTGTCGATCGCAGGCCTTGTTTATTCTCCGAGAGCCCTCGCTAGGGTCTGACTGCTTCCAAGGCTTCCATTTCCAGATGGACTTGGTCTGCTATCTTGGAGGCCTATCTGTTCAAGGATAGTCCGTCGCCTCTCCTTGTGACTGCTCATCCAGAGAGCTGTCGGGGCCTCTTGGGCTGTTCAGCATCAGGCTTCCACCACCCAGGTCTGCAAAGCTGCCACCTGGGCCTCTGTCCACACTTTCACCAAGTTCTACCATATCCACTCTGCCGATGCCCAGCTTGGGTCGTAAGGTTCTGCAAGCGGCTATGTTGCTACCATTGAAAGTGTAATTCCCACCCTCTGGAACTGCTATAGGACATCCCACGGTGCTGTGTTCCCCCAGTGAAATAAGAAAGAAAAATGGATTTTTGTACTCACCGTAAAATCCTTTTCTCGTTATATTCACTGGGGGACACATATTCCACCTTTTTTTCTTGTTCCTGCCACGGGCTGTTTTTGGGTTTTTTTCGGGTTCAGGACATGTTGGTAGTATTTGGTTCAGTTTTCTTTTTTGTGTCTCCTGCGGTTCAAACTGGCTAGAACACTGTCTGTGGAGAGGGTATAGCCTAGAGGCAGAGCCAACATCTTTTGCTATTCCTAATGGCCGGGTCTATACCCATGGTGCTATATCCCCCAATGAATACAATGAGAAAAGGATTTTACGGTGAGTACAAAAATCCATTTTTATACAGCACCAACATATTCCGTACCACCTTACAAATCAGAGGGGACAAGAACAGACAGTATTTGACATTACCGTGTGACAAAGAATTAATGTATCAAAGAATAGGAGTGAGGGCCCTGCTCGCGGGAGCTTAAAATCTATGCAGAAATAGGAAGATAAAAGCAGTAAGAAGGCTTGTTTGGTATAATGGTTATATGACCTTATTAATAACATAAATGATGTCAGAGGTGGGTTACACTGGAATAATTATGCGTTGCGACACCGGCCTGACCCACCTGTCAGGATAAGGCTGGGTTACGCATAAACACATACAGCAATTTATTATATACACACCCAGGCTATGTGGGGCAGATTTATCAGTAACCCCTTCACTGCCATCTATCTGACTTGCTTACAGTTGGCCAGTATTCACATCAGGAGGTGACGTTACCTCATATACCAGCCATGTTATGCTTTACCTCAGAAACTCTGTACAGCAGACTAAAGGAGAAAAGAAAAGAAATGGAGTACAAATTTATGCAAAAATTTCAAACTCTGCAATTTGGACTTAATATTCATGCCAGCTTCATGTCACACTATGTTTGAACCATGAACTGAACTCAATATTCATGCCAGCTTCAAATCACACTATGTGTGACCTGTGAGGGACACAAATCACCTCCTGATAGCAAACAGATAACAGCAAGAATTACTGATCCCTCCGTCACGCACCACAAGTTTCCAGACAGTTTTTTTGACCTGTTGTAAATAACTTCTCTACTTAGATTGCAATTTTTTTTAAGGACTCTAAAATGCTTTGAAAACCATGTGTATAAAAATCTGTTAATTTTCAGTTCTTGTATCACACCATGTCTGATGAAGGGAGCGAGTACTCCTGAAAGCTTACTTATAAATATACTCAGTTAGCCTCTAAAAGGTATCGCCTGATTTCTTCACTCTTCCACTACTTTCAATGGCTAACACGGTACAACATTATACTACTAGCAGACTAAAGGAGCATTGATGATGTCATGACCATGTGATCAGTCACATGTGTGGGAGGAGTGAGACTCCAGGATATGGAGGATGTAAAGGAGCATTAATGATATAAGACACTGTCCACATGAGCAGGTAATAGACATGTGTGAATGACAGCAGCCTCCGAATACACAGCTGTGCTGCCTGCTCTATATACTGCACTGTATACTATATACATAGCTCTATGCTGCATGTTACATACACATACAGCTCTACACTGCATGTTATATACACACACAGCTCTACACCGTATGATATATATATAGCTACACCGCATGTTATATATAGCTCTACGGCTCATGTTATATACACACACAGCATGATATATATATATAGATATATATATATATATATATATATATCTATATATATATCTACACCGTATTTTATATATAGCTCTACGACTCATGTTATATACACACACAGCATGATATATATATATATATATATCTACACCGCATTTTATATATAGCTCTACGGCTCATGTTATATACACACACAGCTCTACATTGCATGTTATATACACACACAGCTCTATGCTGCATGTTATATATATACACACAGCTCTACACAGCATGTTATACAGTATATACACACACAGCACTACACTGCATGAGTATATATATATATATATATATATATATATATATATATATATAGTGAAGGAAATAAGTATTTTGTAAGTTTGCACAGTGACAAAGACATGAACAGTCGATAATTTTAAGGGTAGGTTAATTTTAACAGTGAGAGATAGAATATCAAATATAAAATTCAGAAAATCACATTGTATAAATTTTATAAATGTATTTGCATTTTGCAGAGAGAAATAAGTATTTGATCCCTCTGGCAAACAAGACTTAATACTTGGTGGCAAAAGCCTTGTTGGCAAGCACAGCAGTCAGACGGTTTTTTGATGAGGTTTGCGCACATGTCAGGAGGAATTTTGGTCCACTCCTCTTTGTAGATCATCTCTAAATCATTAAGATTTTGAGGCTGTCGCTTAAGCTCCATAAGTTTTCTATGGGATTAAGGTCTGGAGACTGGCTAGGCCACTCCATGACCTTAATGTGCTTCTTTTTGAGCCAGTCCTTTGTTGTCTTGGCTGTATGTTTTGGGTCATTGTCCTGCTGGAAGATCCAGCCATGACCCATTTTTAATGTCCTGGCGGAGGGAAGGAGGTTGTCACTCAGGATTGTACGGTACATGGATCCATCCATTCTCCCATTGATGTGGTGAAGTAGTCCTGTGCCCTTAGCAGAGAAAAAACCCCAAAACATAATGTTTCCACCTCCATGCTTGACAGTGGGGACGGTGTTCTTTAGGTCATAGGCAGCATTTCTCTTCCTCAAAACACGGCGAGTTGAGTTAATGCCAAAGAGCTCAATTTTTGTCTCATCTGACCACAGCACCTCCTCCCATTTACTCGCAGAATCATCCAGGTGTTCATTGGTAAACTTCAGAGGGGCCTGCACATGGGCCTTCTTGAGCAGGGGGACCTTGCGGGCACTGCAGGATTTTAATCTATTACGGCGTAATGTGTTACCAATGGTTTTCTTGGTGACTGTGGTCCCAGCTGCCTTGAGATTATTAACAAGTTCCCCCCCGTGTATATTTAGGCTGATTTCTCACCTTCCTCATGATCAAGGGTACCCCACGAGGAGAGATTTTGTATGGAGCCACAGATCGATGTCGATTGACAGTCATTTAGTATTTCTTCCATTTTCTTACTATTGCACCAACAGTTGTCTCCTTCTCAGCCAGCGTCTTACTTATGGTTTTGTAGCCCATTCCAGCCTTGTGCAGGTCTATGATCTTGTCCCTGACATCCTTAGAAAGCTCTTTGGTCTTGCCCATGTTGTAGAGGTTAGAGTCTGACAGATTAATTGAGTCTGTGGACAGGAGTCTTTTATACAGGTGACAATATAAGAGAGCTGTCTCTTTAAAGCAGGTAACGAATTGATTAGGAGCGTCTAACTGGTCTGTAGGAGCCGGAACTCTTAATGGTTGGTAGGGGATCAAATACTTATTTATCTCTGCAAAATGCAAATAAATTTAGAAAATGTATACAATGTGATTTTCTGGATTTTATTTTTGATATTCTATCTCTCACTGTTAAAATTAACCTACCCTTAAAATTATAGACTGTTCATGTCTTTATCAGTGGCCAAACTTACAAAATCAGCAAGGGATCAAATACTTATTTCCTTCACTGTATATACAGCTCTACGCTGCATGTTATATACACACACAGCTCTACACTGTATTGGTCATGTGTAAAATGTTTTAACTGAACACATGGAGGAACTGCCTGGATAACACATTCAATTAATTCTCCAATCTATCCACAAAGAAAATACAAGATCTACACTAACTTCTCTCTAAAGGTTTATTATTATTATTTTTTACTTTAGTTCATCTTCTTTCCATTCAGGTTACTACAGTATAGAATCCTCTCAGTGGAGATTTGTTATATAAGAGAATATACTTGACTGACCCGTCAAGGATGGACAGAGACAAAATGGTGAAAAGTATATTAAATCTCACCCTAGAAATACTGTACCAGCTTACTGGAGAGGTGAGAGATTCTGATGATGTCATATTACATCATTATCATCTATAGTAATAACAGATGATATGACTGGAGAGGTGATGGACTTGGACATGTATGTAGTGATATTTATTAATATGTCTCTCCATATAAAGGATTACACAGTAGTGAAGAAGACCTCTAGTGGGCGCTGTCAGGCTCCTGTGTCTGAAGGATGGGGGAGAACCCTGAGCCCAATCCCAGGACCTCCACCTCATCCCCTAATACATGAGGAAATCAATGAACAGAAGATCCTAGAGCTCACCAACAAGATGATTGAGCTGCTGACTGGAGAGGTGACACTGCTGGGATTGATGGGACATTATACAGGACCGCTATGGAGGGATCTGGTGATGACTGTGTCATTGTGTTGTCAGGTTCCTATAAGGTGTCAGGATGTCACTGTCTATTTCTCTATGGAGGAGTGGGAGTATTTAGAAGGACACAAGGATCAGTACAATGAGGTCATGATGGAGGATCACCGGCCATTCACATCAGCAGGTAATAGACATGACTTCTAAATACTTTTTCAAATCACACTTTTCAGATTTTTATTTGATGAAAATTTTGAAAACCTTGTATCATTTTCACTCCACAATTATCTGCTATTTTGTGTTGGTCTATCACTTAAAATCTCAATAAAATACATTTAAGTTTGTGGTTGTAAGGTGACAAAATGTGAAAAAGTTCAAGGGCTATGAATACTTTTGCAAGCCACTGTATATACACACGACCTTGCATTATCTGTATGTACAGAATGAATTCAGTCCTTGTATGTGTTTCCTCCAGTTCCATCCAGTAAGAGAACATCACCGGAGAGATGTCCCAGTCCTCTTCTACCACAGGATTATAAGGAAGAAAATGTCCTCCAGGATGATCAGGTAGATGGAGATAAGGGCTCATGAAATCTTCCCTCTGCTCTGAAGAAGGGCTGTCACGGTCTTGTGGTCAGTCTGGTTTAATCCTATAGTATTAGATGTTTTATACTTGTATGATAAGAGAGGTGGAGATGGAGGATAAAGCTGACCAAAGACATGACATGTTGTCTGGATCTTCTCACAGTTTTCTGGCTATGGAGGCTGCTGGTTGAGCAGTGGAGCTCCGGAGAGATGTCTCAGTCCTCTTCTACCACAGGATTGTAAGGAAGAAAATGTCCTACTAGATGATCAGGTAGATGACAACATGGTGGATTTATACAGGAGACCTGCACCTATTTGCTCAGTTAACTCCTGCTGTCATTCTTGGTCTTCATAATGAATGATCTTTTCTTATCATATAAACATCCCATGTGACTTCTCCATCCGTCTGGTGACTTTTACTATATTTGTTTCACAGATTGCAGATGGCTGTACCAGGAGCTCAGAGAGACATCTCATATATTCAGATTGTAAAGCATATGATGGTGATATCACACAAGATACATATGAAGAACATAGCATTATGTTAGGTATACCCTCAGCCCTTCACAGCAAAGATCTATCATCTGATCCGTCTAAACAGGTCCTATCTTCTAATCCATCACAGACTGTTAAGCAAGATAAAAAGTGCAGGAGTGGTGTACATCAAAGAATTCACCCAGAGGAGAAGCAACTGTCATGTTCAGAATGTGGCAAATGGTTTACATATAAATCACATCTTGTTCAACATGAGAAAATTCACACAGGGGAGAAACCATATTCATGTTCAGAATGCGGGAAATGTTTTACATCTAAATCAAATCTTGTTAGGCATCACAGAATTCACACAGAGGAAAACACAATTTCATCGTCAGAATGTGGGAAATGTTTAAATCTGAAACTACATCTTGTTACACATCAGAGAATTCACAAAGGAGAGAAGCCTTTTTCATGTTCAGAGTGTGGGAAATGTTTTGCAGAAAAATCACATCTAGGTCAGCACGAGAGAATTCACACAGGGGAGAAGCTATTTTCATGCTCAGAATGTGGGAAAAGTTTTAATCGTAATTCAAATCTTGTTACACATCAGAGAATTCACACAGGGGAGAAGCCATTTTCATGTTCAGAATGTGGGAAATGCTTTACATATAAATCAAACCTTGTCACACATCAGAGAATCCACACAGGGGAGAAGCCATATTCATGTTCGGAATGCGGGAAATGTTTTACAGAGAAATCACATCTTAGCCAACATGATAAAATTCACACCGGGGAGAAACCATATTCATGTTCAGATTGTGGCAAATGTTTTTCAGAGAAATCAAATCTTTTAAGACATCAGAGAACTCACACAGGAGAAAAGTCAATTTCATGTTCAGAATGTGGGAAGTGTTTTACATCTAAATCTAATCTTCTTAGACATCAGAGACTTCATACAGGGGAAATTACAATTTCATGTTTAGAATAAGACATGTTTTATCTAGAAATCAATTCTTGTTACAAATTTAGATAATTTATCTAATGGAGAAGTAATTTTCATGCCCAGAATATTGGAAATGTTTGAAATGAAACTACCATTAAAAGAAATCTTTC